>MJUU01062625.1:75094-103149 GCA_002080025.1 Modiolus philippinarum
TTTTTTCCTATTTTTACGGACTTTGGAACTTAGTCATTTTTTATCCACATTTTCAACAAAGGGTACCTATTTTGTGAAATCAACTCCTCCTACAGTTTTCAGCCTACATCTTTGAAACTTCACATAATGTTTATGTATATATTTTAGATGTGCACCTCCCTTTTTGGGATTATTTTGAAATTTTTTTCCTAATTTTAGGGACTTTGGAACTGAGTCATTTTTTTTCACATTTTCAACAAAGGGTACCCATTTTGTGAAATCAACTCCTCCTACAGTTTTTATCTCTGACCTTTGAAACTTCACAGATTGTTTCTATATATTTTGAAAATGTGCACCTGACTTTATAGAATTATTTCCAATATTTTTCCTGGCCTTTTAACTTAGTCATTTTTTATCAATATTTTCAACATATTCTATACACAGAGCTAAACAACACTTTATAGCTAAAAACACCAAAACGCAACCCGGCCATTTGAGTCTTTGACCCATTTTTAGAAAAGAAAAGCATGGGTCTATGTGCAAAATTTTCTGATGCATCATAATGGGTAAAATCAGAGAACTCATAAAGTTAGAGGCAGTTTGAAAAACCTGAGGAGTGACCATCCTTACTAGCATAGCTATCATATCAATACATGACAGAATATTTTTTTTTTTTAGCTCACCGATGACCCAAAGGGTCAGTGTGAGCTATTGCCATCACTTGGTGTCTGTCGTCTTGTCTTCTGTCGTCCGTCGTCTGTCATCCGTTAACTTTTCACATTTTCATCCTCTCCTCTGAAACCACTGAGGCAACTTTAACCATACTTTACAGGAATGATGGATAGCAGGTCCTTTACAAAGATTGCTCATTTTGTTCAGATCCAATAAAAAACATAGCCACCAGCGCGGAACTTAGGTTAAACATTGGAACCTATAGGAAAAACACGTTTTCACCTTCTTCTCAGAAACAACGGAAGCAAATTCAACCAAACTTTACAGGAATGGTGTTCTAAAGGTCCTTAACAAAGTTCGCTCATTTCGTTCCGATCCGATAAAAAACATGGCAGCCAGCACGGAACAAAGGTTTAACATTGGACCCTATGGGAAAATCACATTTTCATCTTCTCCTCTGAAACCACTGAAGCAAATTCAACCAAACTTTACAGGAATGATGTACTTAAGATCCTTAACAAAGATTGCTCATTTCGTTTTGATCTGACAAAAAACATGTCCTCCAGTGCAGAACATAGTTTAACATTGGAGCCCCATATGAGAAAACCATCCTTTTCATCACCTTCTCTGAAATTATTCAAGCATATTATACAAAATGTATAGAAGGTCCTTAGCTAAAATTACTCATTTCAATAGGATCAGACAAAAAACATGGGTGCTAATGGAGAAGATAGCTAAACATTAGACCCCATTGGTAAAAAACATCATTTTTGGTCATGCATTGCAAAGAAGCATTTTGTCAGGTGAGCAATAGGCTCTGTAAGTTTCGTCATTTGACCTACAAAAATATATGTGAAACATTGTTACCAGGTACCATATGCCAATGTAGTACTATGAGAAATTGTTGGATTTTGGGTCCACATCCCATAATAAGCATGGGATTCGTTTTTTCTGAACCAGAATATTTTATCCTTCCAGAATTATACACTTTACAACCTTAACCTTGGCTGGAATTCAACAAAATAATGCATTTTCTTAGTAATGTCAAGTGAAGTTTGTCCTGGAAGTGAGAAAGTCGGATGACGGTTTTAGTGAATTATAATATATTAAGAGTTCTGGACTTTGAAAAGTGAAAGTAGAACAAGACTTACAGACCCTATACAGCCTCTAGTTAATTATGTACCAATGTGATGATTGGTAATGAGTCAGTAACAACCAAGTCTCCACATACACACTATATTAATGGTAATTTAAAACTAGAAATTGTTATAATACTCATTCTATTTGACTATATAGTCTCATGTGATGTTTATAATTCTGTTATACATATGTTTAGTTTTATTTATGTTTATAGACAATTTCCACATTCCTTATTGAATGTATTTCCATTTATTTCCTGTGATACAAATTGATATTTTTGAGCAACAATTCATGACTGTTTAAAAAATAGGAAGCATTCACTAATCAGCACTTTGATAAAAATTTGATTGGTTTTGGGTATACTGAAGACACATAGAAGACCAAATTATAATTTTATGCATGATGGGTCTTCTTCAGAAGTGCCCTCCTAACACCACTCAAATATCCCTGATGCAATTGCCCCAATGACTGGACTTTTAACCAACCAAAATACAGTCATATTTTAGAAATTAATTATCATTAAAATCAGTGCAATTCCAAGTTTCCACAGCAAAAGTGGCTACTTTTGATGATTATACAAAACAAAAATCAGTTTCTAATTCCATGCAACTTTTTAGTCTGACTTCTTGTAACATTTTATTCAGGTATCCCAATTTAGTCTGACAATTAATGCTATGAAGAAGATAAATATTGTTTATTATATGCTAAGGATGTTGAAACAAAATCATTCTTCCTATCAATTGTAAAATTGATTTTATGGATTTTATTTTGTGTAAAATTTTAACATTCGTTATATTTTAAACATCCTTAAGCATAGTGATAAGAGCAAATGTCATTTCAGAACTCCAGCAAATATGTTCAGTTTTATTAGTCCCCTACCGGCTTCGCCAAAGGGGACTTTAGGTTTGCGCTTTGTCAGTCTGTCAGTCTGTCGGTCCGTCAGTCTGTCAGTCCGTCACACTCAGTTTTCTGGACTTTTTTCCCATACTATTAGAGATATTTATCTAATATTTGGTATGTTAGTCTACCACCATGAGTTACAGATCAAGTTTGAGTTTGGTTCTGGTTGATTGATTTTGGACGGAGTTATGGCCCTTTGACTTAGAAAATTTTGGTAAAATATAGGTTTTCCTGACCTTTTTTCTAAACTTTTTCAGATATGAAGCTAATATTTGCTATGTGAGTCTACCACTATAAGTTACAGATCAAGCTCGAGTTTGGTTCCGGTTGATTGATTTTGGACGGAGTTATGGGCCTTTGACTTAGAAAATTTTGGTAAAATTTAGGTTTTCCAGACTTTTTTCTAAACTGTTCCAGATATTAAGGTAATATTTGGTATGTGAGTCTACCACTGTGAGTTACAGATCAAGTTTGAGTTTGGTTCCAGTTCATTTATTTTGGACGGAGTTATGGGCCTTGGACTTAGAAAATTTTGGTAAAGTATAGGTTTTCCAGACTTTTTTTCTAAACCGTTGCAGATATTAAGCTGATATTTGCATTGTTAATCAACCACAATGGATTACAAATCAAGTTTGATTATGGGTTGGGTCCATTGATTTTTGATGGAGTTATGGGCCTTGGGCTCGGAAAACTTTTCTTCTTTAACTATTTTTGCTGGTATAACAAATAATTGTTCCACCGGTAGGGGACTTCTGTATTGCCTTGCAACGCGATCTACACTTGTTTACATGGGAATGTTTAGTTATTACATAATGTGTATAATTGGTTCATCATTAGGAATGTAAAATCTGCTATCACTGTTGTGGTTATTGTAGTCAATTCAATAAATAAATTTGTTGTTCCTGTAGTTTATATTTATCTTATCTGCCAATGAAGTTTGGAAAGTGAAACATATGCATATAAAATTTGGTGGTAATAAATGTCGTACAATATTTTACATTCAAGTTTTCTTCATAGGTCTATTCATAATAATTTCTAATGGGAAGTCATTGAGTATGGGTATTGAATTCCAATTTCATAGCATATAACATTTGATTTACTTTATTTTATAGATGAATAAATTTGACTTTTTATGATAGGTAGAATTTTCTGACAGTATACATGGCCAATTTGTGATTATTAGACCAATATTCAACATGGATAGTATATAATACATGTAGCTGTGATGTATCACCTGGACTTGGTCTTATTTTCGTGATTTATTGTATGAGTTAAGTTTCCAATTTAGGGATTTCAACAACTATAAGTTACTAATATTTGTAAGAAGGAATGTCTACAGTAAAATGTGCCTGTATATGACCTTGACCTTATTTTCAAGGATGTTGACAAATTTAAATAATACTTATAGTTTTTTTTAGGTCTATGATTATTGTTCTATTGATTCATTTTCCTTTATATTTATATGTCATTTGGACTTGATTTCAGTTTCATAGTTGAACAGTTTAGTTACACATTTAAACATACAGATCAGATATATTTTAGCTCACCTGGGTAAAGGTCCATGTCAACTTTTGTCATTGTCAGATGCTGTAGTCTTTCCATCTAACTTTTCACTTTTAAATCTTTTGGTCTGAAACCATTGTGTCAGACGTACCTTTAACAAAGTATTGAAGCAAACTAGACAGGAAGCTCTTATGAAAGATCTTGTATAAAAGTCTGATTCTGATTTGACAACAAACCTTGATACCATTCTATACTTTGTAAAGCTTTATTGGCTTTTCTATTTAGCTCACCTAATGAGGTGAGGGGCTTATGATATCCATAGCGTCCACATCTGTTTAGGAGGAATGGTTGAAGTCTATTCCTGCTTACTGACATCAGCCATAATGGTATGTATGATACATTTCGGGGTGAAAACTGTAATGCAATCTGCGGATGCTGTCTAGCCTTGATTTTACACAAGAGCAATTTGGTCTGGTAGAATGATCAGCCATATTGGAATGTATGATGCTTTTTGTGGATGAAACTGCAATGCATGCTTCAGATGCTGTCTGTAACCTAAATTTTGGTTAGGTAGAATGGTTTAAGTCCATACCAGCTTACTGACATGTCCCACATCAACCATATTGGTAGTAGAATGTAGTTTAAGATGACAACTGTAATATATGCTTTGGATGCTGTCTGTGACCTATATTTTATGCGTGACAGACTTAGTGCGGTGGAATGCATAAGTCCATTCCCGCCTGCTGACATGACACATCAGCCATATTGGTATGTATGAAGCATTTTTGGATGACAACTGCAATGAATGCTTTGGATACTGTCTGTGACCTAGATTTTACGTATGAGCATTTTTGTTAGGTAGAATGGTTAAAGTCTATTTCTGCTAAATGACATGTCCCATTAACCATATTGGATGTATGATGCATTTTTTTCACCTGTAAGACATAGCAACCATAGATTCTGTTGTCGGCGTCGTCAATATTTGGTTAACCCAAATATTAAACTTTTTTTGAACTTCAATAACTTTCTGAAATCTTAATCAATATCATTGAAATTTTGACACAATATTCAGTGCAACTTCAAAATGGAATCCAAGGTTTGTTTTTAAAAAAAATCATCCCAATTTTTAGCTCAGCTATTGCTATCACTTTGCGTCCATCATCCGGCACTAACTTTTCACATTTTCATCTTCTCCTCTGAAACTGCTGAAGCAAATTCAACCAAACTTTACAGGAATGAAGTTTGGAAGGCCCTTCACACAGATTGCACATTTCGTTCCGATTCGATAAAAAACACAGCCGCCAGCGCGGATCTTATTTTTAACATTAACCCTATGGGAAAAACATCATTTTCAACATCTGCTCTGAAACTATTAAAGCAAATTTAATTAAACTGTACTGAAATGATGTATGGAAGGTCTTTTACAAAGAATGCATATTTTGTTTCGATTCGACAAAAGCATGGCCGCCAGCACGTAACATAGTTTAACATTGGCCCTATGGGAAATTCTCATTTTCATCTTTTCCTCTGAAACCGCTGAAGCAAATTCAACCAAACTTTACAGGAATGATGTATGGAAGGTCCTTCACAAAGATTGCACATTTCGTTCTGATTCGATAAAAAACATGGCGGCCAGCGCGGATCTTAGTTTTAACATTGGACCCTATGGGAAAAACATCATTTTCAACATCTGCTCTGAAACTGTTAAAGCAAATTTAACTAAACTGTACTGAAATGATGTATGAAAGGTCCTTTACAAAGATTGCACATTTTGTTCCAATTTGACAAAAAACATGGCCACCAGCACGGAACATAGTTTAACATTGGCCCTATGGGAAATTTACATTTTCATCTTCTCCTCTGACATCACTGCAGCAAATTCAACCAAACTTTACAGGAATAATATATGGAAGGTTCTTCACAAAGATTGCCTATTTCGTTCCGATTCGATAAAGACATGGCCGCCAGCGCAGATCTTAGTTTTAACATTGGACCCTATGGGAAAAGCATTATTTTCAACATCTGCTCTGAAACTATTGAAGTAAATTTAACTAAACTGTACTGAATTGATGTATGGAAGGTCCTTCACAAAGATTGCACTTTTTGTTTCGATTCGATAAAAAACATGGCTGCCAGCATAGATCTTAGTTTTAACATTGAACCCTATGGGAAAAACATCATTTTCAACCTCTACTCTTAAACTATAGAAGCAAATTTAACCAAACTGTACTGAAATGATGAACGGAAGGTCCTTTACAAAGAATACTCATTTTATGCGGATCCGACAAAAGAAATGGCTCCAAGCACAGAACTTTGTTTAAAATGGGACCCCTGTAAGAAAATGAAACATCTTTTACGTCTTATGGGCCTAAACTATTGAAGCAAATTCAGCCAAGCTAAGATTGCTTTGATTGATTTGTTTTGATTTGATTAAAAAACAAGACCACCAGCACATAACATATTTTAACACAGGATCCTATAGAATAAACATCAGTTTCATCCCCTGCTGCAAGCATTTTGTCAGGTGAGCCTCTAGTTCCATATTTACCATTAGTTGGACTTAGTTTTGTTCAATCAAATTTTTTTGTTTGCACCATACCTCAGCACCTATATGTCATAGACAGATGATGATTGGTGAGCGATTACATCTTTTGTAGTAACCAACATCCATACCAGAATTATTTCACCTTGACCTATATTTTCCACATCAATGCATTTGACTAAATTTTCACTTTTGATCCATATATCAACAATGTTTAAACAAAACTGGAATTTCGAATTTAATTTTGATGTAGAATTATTGCATATAGTCTATAAATGGGAAATAATTTTAGCTTTCAGAATTTTTTTCTGGTTGCAACTTTGGTAAATTTCCTGAAAATGTCCAAAACTTACAAATTTTGAAATTTTTGCATACAGTCAAATATTTTTTATACCAAACATAATTCAGAAACATAAAAACAAAATATGGTTCCAATTTCGGTAAATTTACTGCAACTCTCAAAGACAAGAAATTTTTGGGATTCCTGTTAGCAACCAGGACCTCCATTGCTTTTTGATGAATATTAAACAGAACAAATTTTTCAACAGTTAGATATCAAAAATGTTTGATGCCAATTTTGGTAAATTTCCTGAAACTCTCAAAGACAAGAAATTTTTGGGAATTCTTGTTAGCAACTATGCTTTTTGAATGAATTTAGTGAAAACAAGAATTTTCAAGCTGGATTTCAAAAAATTTGATTCCAATTTTTGGTAAATTTCCTGATACTCTCAAAGACCAGCATTTTTTTTAATTCTTGTTTGCAACCATGCTTTATTGATGAATTTTAGTCAAAAACATATATTTTCAATGGTTTGATTTAAAAAAATTTTGATTTCAAGTTTGGTAAATTTCCTGATACTCTGAAAGACCATTTCTTAGAATTCTTAGCAACCACACCTTAATATAGGCCAACTTTTAATGAAAGTGGAGTGAGCAGGCAAGACACTAACTTTAACAAATTATTTTATTACAACTACAGTACATGCTTAAGATGTTGTCTGTCTGTGACTTACATTTACACATGTCCAAGATCAGCCATATTGTATACAAAGCATTTTTGGATGACACCTGCAATGCATTCTTCAGATGCTGTCTGCAACCTATATTTTACGCATGAGTGACTTGGTTAGTAAGTTCCTGCTTACTGACATGTTCAACGAGTGACAATGTTCCACAACGAGGTGAGCTAAGCAGGCTGTGGCTTCTTTCTGTGTTTATATCCCTTGTTTTTGCCTTTCTGTGTTTCAAAACATTAATTCTGTTGCTTCCTTCAGCACACCAACTTCTACATATATGAGCTAGGATCGTTATTGATTCTGTTGCATCCTCCATTTCATTAGTATGAGCTAAGTCTTGCCATTCATTCTATTGTCATCTTCAGTACACCAACTCCTACAAGTATGGGCTAGGTATTGGCATTGATTCTTTTGCCTCCTCCAGTATATCAACTTGTACAACTATGGGCTAGGTATTGGCATTCACTCTGTTGCCGCCTCCTTGAGCACACGAATTCCTACAATTTTTTGTGGTCTAGGTATTTGTATTGATTCTGTTGCCTCCTCCAGTATATCAACTGTACAACTGTAAGCTAGGTATTGACATTGATTCTGTTGTCTCCTCCGGTACACAGGGATTGATGTCTAAATACAAAAATACCAAAGTTGTATAATGAACAGTAAATTTTATTATGCTGTACACGTCTTTCAAGGAGTAACCTCTCTTATTCTGTTGTTACTAAAGTACACCAACTCCTACATCTATGGGCTAAGTATTGGCATTGATTCTGGTGCCTCCTACAGGACATCAACTCTTACAACTATGGGCTAGGTATTGGCATTCATTCTGTTGCTTACTACAGTACACCAACTCCTTCAACTATTGACTAGGTATTGGTATATAGTTCTATTGCTTACTACAGTACAGCAACTCCTTCAACTATTGGCTAGATGTTGGTATTTAGTTCTGTTGCTTACTACCGTACACCAACTCCTTCAACTATGGGCTAGGTATTGGTATTTAGTTCTGTTGCTTACTACAGTACACCAACTCTTTCAACTATGGGCTAGGTATTGGCATTGATACTGTTGCCTCCTCCAGAACACCGACTACTACAAGTATTGGCTAGGTATTTGCATTGATTCTGTTGCCTCCTTCTCTACAACCAGCACCTGACATCTTTCTGTTGCATCCCCTAAATGCAATACTCTGCATGTCATTTCATCATAGGTAGTTTCGATGTGCCACCGTTGAAGCTTCGTGGTCATTCACAGTAATTGTCTGCCTAGATTGTCGTTTGCAGCACATACTCGAAGTCAAAAGAAGTGATACAATTATGAAGTAGACTACTAAAGAAATTCCGACGACTGGCAGAAAATTTTCGTACTGACGCAATCTGGTCTGAAAATCTAACTTAGTGATCACACAGTTGCTAGTCCACATACGCCGTCATCTGGTCAGGCTGTGATATGGTAACGGAGTTTCTCCGGTGTTGACAACAGCATCTATCAACTGCTTATTTAAGATTTTTCCTTCATCCGTACATCTGGTTTGATTCTTTTTCCAACGTTTTGTTGCCCTTTCTTTCAATGCACTTTTCCAAAAGTGTTTTAAGGTCCTCTTTTGTTATATTCAATATTGTCCTCTATTGAATTGCCATCTTAAGCTCTTGAATCAATGTCAGTCGTGATCAGTTGATGATAAGTCTGTTTCGTAGTCTTATCCTACGAGATTCCACATATTGTATTTCTGCTTTAGCATTGTTTCTTCGCTTTAACTTTTTTCCAGCAACCAAGTCAGTGTCTGTTCCACACTTTATAAAACCCAGTAGTGATTTTCTTGATTTGAAGCTGATGGAGATACATGGTCAGTCTGTTTTTGAGATTACTCACGTTTTGTTGTTCCCATTTTGATGTAACTTGTTTCACCAATTACTAGATTTTTGCTTGCACAATAATCTGCCTGATGTTGTTCATTTCCTTCCAGGTATCCTTTCATAATTGTCCATTATTCCTCAATACCTGGTATTATAATTTTCAGTTGTTCAAATTCAGTTCTGATATACTAGTACCAGAATTGCACAGCTTAAAATTCTAGCTTATCAAGAATTGTACATAATACAAGAATTGTCTACTTTTAGGGGGACCCCTTTTGTTCTAGAGTTGTGCTTAAAAATGCAGATAATATCTATAAAGCTTACATCAGCAATTCTAAAAAAAGAAATGTACAATTACAATTCTGGTATTTTCAGAGTTTAATCGATCTGCACCAAATTTTGTAACAGAATCTGTTAACATTATTCACGAGTATCACACGAAACTTGTGATTGCTACTATGGTTAGATGGGTAATCGGTGAGTGGAACGATGGCTTGCAAGGTGATGCAAATCACATAGATATTCAATTTCATGTTATTTTATTTCGAACCTTGCAATATCTAATTTTTGTAAATTTTGTTGAAAACGAAGGAGTATCTCCCTCATGCAAAGCTCTGTCCTTAGCTGATTTTGGCTTTACATTTAGATCATATTGGATATTTGTTCTCTATCAGCTTTTTAACATACCGTACGCGAAAATAAAAAACCCCCGCGAAAAATTACCCGCTATACGGTATTTGATTTGATGGTCTTCCAAACTTTTAGATTTTATCTGCACTGAAGAGACATAAGTTGTCGAAATGCGCATATGCAGAAAATAAATTCACAGTAACTTCGGTATTTAGTTATTTGCTCCTTTGAAACGCCACAGTTATTTCTGTTGTTATTTCCCTTTACTTTATGTCCATTTATGAGGTACTTGTTGATTTATAATTTTTTCTGTTGATGACAAGGAGTCATGTACGTTTCTTCGGATTCTGTAGATTGATTGCTGACAGGAATTGATGCCGCCATTGCTGAGTAGACTCTTTATTACGGATGTCTACACTTCGCTTCGACCTTATTCGTGGTAAAATTCGCATTCTAATCGATATTCAGTTTTGAGGTTTACATGGATGTTTTGCAACTGACAGTTGTAAAACATTACAGCGTCATGTGTCTGATCAGCTTGGAATTCAACAATGATCCATATAGGCTCCCGGTGTCCGCTTCAGTCAAGCTTGCTCCACTTGAATTGGATATTCTAAGGGACGGCTATGGAATTGCCCTGTCTCTTCATGCGTAATCCATAGTCGATCTTAGACTTATAGTATTGATGATGGTGTTTGGGGGATGGAAAAGGAGAAAAATGATGATGATGATGATGATGATGATATGTATCCATGTCGCTCTAAAAATATTGTGTGAACTGTTGTTATCATCGACGATCAGCCGTCGAATCTTTGAAACTGAAACTGATTGAGTCCCCGAGATTTAGAAAGGTCGTCAGGTTGATTAGGATTCCTGGTATAGTTATTTCACCACTTGGTAGTTGAACTGTTCGATCTGATGACCGAGGAGTCTGTAGTTGATTCTACGACACCATTGCACCGTGTGAGCGAGCGTCACGTCATTATATCTCTCAGCGCGGGTGGTTCGATCTTTTTTTCTTTTGATCATAAAGACTTTCACTGAATGTAAATCCTCCGCTGATGATATGATACGCAATTTAGTATTATATTTTTATTTATAACGCTACACAAAGTTGAGAATGATGTCATGCAACCGTCTGCGATGATTCTGTTCTACAATGCTTGGTGTTGTGGTGTCCATTCGCATTGCTCCTGGATCTTGCTTGAAGTCTTGCTAGTCAGCCCTTCTGCGGCGCGACACTTTTTGTTCACAACATCGTCGACTGCCTCAGAGGCAACCTTCTTAACTACATTCAGGGATGCACTGGTGATGGCGCTCATGACTTAACCCCTGCGGTGGAGGTAGTAAACACAAAAAAAAACATTTTTTGAAATTATGGATTTCCTTTGTTTGGGTTCTAGTTCTGCTGATGAGGAATCAATTTCCGAAATGGCCATACAGCTCATTAAAATTATTGCAGTTGGTGTTAGCATATGTGTTATGGTCTCATGTTCATTTACTCCATATCCTTTCGAAAAATAACTAGTCCTAGCAAATGAGCGATCTAGTCAAACAACCCTCGACCAGCCACTACATACCTACGTCGGTAACAATGGATGATCACCAGAGGCATTGTTTATTTATCGCGGTTTACGATACAACTGAAAGTACTACCCATGGTTGATGCGACCGATATTTTTTTAGAATTTCAAGGGTAACCCACCATCTTGTGCACTCCGTTATCTTCGGCTTTTTAGTTGATCGCGCACAGATCTGGGCGATCCATCGAGGTCGAGGTCTTTTGACAAAGACACACCTTTACCTTTTGTTTGCTTTTTAGACTTCGACAGGAGGGACTTACCTTTGTACATAGCACCAGATTCTTGCAAGTTGTCTTCATTGTCGCCAGATTTTTCGGATCAAATGATTCGGGACGCTTCGTCGCAATGAGTTCCAACATATTTCATTGTAGCGCACACCATACAAGAAAGTGTCAATACCATCAAAGTCGGCAGGTAAGTTTCCAATCATGATAGTTTAATTCTCATTTTAACCAACACATGATGTCAGACTGCGGAGTCATGCCGAGCTTCAAGTGTGGTATCTGAGGGTTGCTCGATGGGCAGTGGGAAGTGGATCGACAGGCGGTGAACAGCACGCACTGGTGCGGGCTTAATGTCTGTGCAACATTCCTGTCAAGTTCGATAGTGAAGAGTGGATACTGCATAGTGCTGGCTTGAATTGGCCAATTTTTATCCTGCGTCTCGGGCTGCTTTGGATTGGTGATCTTGACGGATGTCATTTGTTAACAGCATCGAACGCCCCTTGGCTCTAAAACCTCTATGGAGACTTTCGAGCCACAATTCCGTGTTGGTGACAAGTCTGGATCACCAAATGATGAGCATATTCTAGAAACGATTTGGACAGAGGAAATGTTCACTGTATCCCAGGTTATAAGAACGCAGCCATCAGCCTATCGGCTTCTAGGACTTCAACTATTAGGAGATCCAGAAATCCTTCTCCGAGCCTGAACTCCGGTGCACCTACCAGGACGTCTGTCTGATAAAAAAGATCTCTGCAAACGCGGGTCGGTGTAAAGAAGGAAGTGTATGTGAAGTGGAAAAATACCCTGCGAGCTTACACCCCTGTATGCAACACTCCAAATTGCAAAAGACTGTCACTATCATCAAGTTTCCTTGTCCCAGCAGTCGAGTACACCAGAATATTTGTGAGATAGACGTCAACCGTGGTCCGAAAGTATTTCTTGTGGTGAGTTTGGTGAGTTTTGATGCAACTCCCTATTGAATTGTGCCAAACCTCTGGCGCAACATTGAATGCGTCAATGGAAAGGTCATGACCATATACATTAATCACTACCCTTCGTCGTGTGTGTGGGATGACTTGATCTTCGCTTCTAGAACATCCGTCCTGGTCTGCATCTTTGTTGCCAGTTATGCCAAACCATCATTTGGTGACCGCTTCGTCTGCACGAGTTTCCTCCTGGTAAATTGCACCCCGCATGTCCAAGTCGGTGCTAACATTGAAGCCGATGGTCGAAACAGATTCAGTTCAGTCTACTTTATCTTGCAAAACCTGAATAATCGTTATGTTCTTCCAAACTTTGACACAGTTATCATTTAATCAAGATCTTGATGCATACAGCGGTCCGTCTTCTCATGAATGATCCATATTTGTCCATTTTTACAGGATACCGTCAAGACCCGAAAATCTGCAAACATCATATGCAAGCAAAAACGTCCATACAATACGTCGCATACGCAGCTACAGCTCATCGGTCATGTATCGAATGTCAGGCTGCAATTAATCTTATAAGGCCGTAAAAGTCGAATTACACTGCGAGTCCTGTACGCTTGTGCCAGAAAGTCCAGTACAATCCGGGCAATTCAGGTCGTCGTTGTTCTTGATGCTATGTTCATTTGATGTGTCGTTCTGTGGGGGTAGGTTATTTTCGCATGAATACTCCTCTGACGCGGTTGAGGCAGGTTTCCTCGAGCTTTTCGTGGAAGTTGTGAGGGGGTTAATTGGTGCACACATATGCTGCTCATTTATTAAGATATTAGATAGTGACCATGCGCAATGGTGCTGACACTGTCTGAAAGGAAGTGGCACTTGTCGCCTTGGTTGAGAGTGCAACCTTGTTAATTTGGGTTAAGAATTGGCTGCTGTTGGTGTTCATCCGCTTTTGAATCTCTTGCTTTTTATTGAGACATATCTTGTAGTCTTCGCTTCATAACGCTCTCGCTGCCTCCCTCAGCCTTTTTAGTAATTTCCCTGTCACTGACCTTGAAAGCATACAGCTTCGCCGGACACCCACGAACTCAGTCATGACCTTGCCATTACTTAAAAATACATAAAATAGATTGTGTATAAAATTTAATCAAACTTCCAATTATAATTTCATATATTAAAAAGCCTATAAACATGTTATGCAAATTGAAGGAAAGCTCTAGAGAGATCTGTTTCCCGCCAAAATTTTGACGTTTTATATCTAAAAAATTCCTACATGGATTTTCGATTTTTTTTTTTTGCTCAAGTTGTTCCATTAGTAGCGCTCTTCAAAACAAAAGGTCAGAATTTAATTCTTATTACAAAATTTCTGACACACATACTCCCTTAATTTTTCTTCCAGCATCTTTTTGTCATTTCCGGTGATGATATCTGATTTCCACCATATATCATTCCATACGATTCCGTGGTGAAAGTAGTACATCGGCACTTTTGGATATGCGAGATGTAACAACAACAACAAATAACAAAAAAATTTTAAAAAACTGTCATGGAATCGTCTGTGAACAGAGTTAGAGAAGGTGCATGTAGTTCTAGAAGTTGATCTTTCAAAAGATTCAACCTCTGAAACCACACTGAAGATGAAGGGAAGTATTGGAAAAGCTGGAATTGGGGCAACCTAAAGTTGAGAAACTGGATGCCAAAATTCCTTCAAATACAGTAGTGCCTCCATTATAAGGTCCTTCCCTAATAAGACCACCTCCTTTATGTGGCCACATTTCTCATGCATTAATCACTTGTAATGCATTTTGACCTCCCAATAAAGACCGCTTCCCTGATCCAAACAAAGACCACCCTTTTCATGTTTAAAATAAAGTACTGCCTCCCAATAAAGACCACTTTTACTANATAAGGAAGCCCAATTTGAGCACCAGGGAAATGGTTGGATGAGTATGAGATTCTGGGACAGAAAGAGAACTGTTCTTTAGAATGTACGAATGAATTTGAATGGACTGGCTGTGAAGATGGAAACCTCTGTCTGAAAGACCCGAGTAAACACCAAAGGGCTATGGAAAGGCTAAAAGCCATATCCCGGATGGCAGAAATCTTCCCTTCCAAAACAAATCCCAAAACTTGCGGAAAGAAGGTACAATAGGGATGTGAAGCAAGTGAGAACCGAACCGTCAGTCTGACAATAGACATCTGTAAGATCCAGGGACGTTGTCCACATCCCTTTACGAATTGAGTGTTGGTTTCCATCTTGAAATAGGGGACAAGACACCTTTTCAGTGCAGATAGGTCGAACACAGGCCTCATTTTCCATTCTTTTTTTATTTCGGAACGAGAAAGCGGCAAGAACAAGATTATGTATGGTACCTTTCTGAAGAAGTTGTATTTCCTCTCTCAAGAGGAGATTTCTGCCGTGGTCTTTGGTAACTGCAAGAAAAAACGTAACCGAAGACGGGGAAGAAATTACTGAAACTGCAGATCTAAACCCCTCTGCAAGGCTGAAAGGACCCATTTGTCTGTGGTTATAAACATTTATTGATCTAGAAAATAGGCTAATCTGCTTTCTGTTTAAAGAAAGAACTAAGCATTGGTAACTCCCATGGCAATCCAACCTACACAGCTACTAATCTGTCTTAGGAGGAGATATTACAGAATCGTAAATCTGTTTTGCTTTCTTTTGGGATTTCAACCAAAGATGAAGACATTGATCTCCCTTCCTTGTACACAAATGCCCATACAAACAACGGTACATAACTGGATCTGCAAAATGTTCCACAAAACCTCTTTCTAAGCTTTTAACCTCCGTCTTGGCAGACCTTCAAAAATACTGTGATACTTGCTTTTCAAGTTAATGTGTAAATGAAATGTGGATATTAAAAACTCTAAAGATCTGCTTGACATCCTTAAATCAAAATCATTATTGCATTGTTACAGTATTAAAACTTTTGACTTCTGCACACTTTATACTACCATTCCTCGTGAACAACTGAAATCTATAGCTGAAAGATATAATTCATAGATGTTTCTCCCGTAAGAACAGCGAACGTAGATATAAGTACATTGTCTTACGCAGAGAACAAGCATACTTTGTGAAATACGACTCAGAATCACAGAAAAAATACATAGAGGAAGAAGCGGTTAAAATGTTAGAGTTTCTGATCGACAATATAAGTGTCTAGTTTGGAGGACTTGTTTTTCAACAGACCATCGGAATTCCAATAGACACAAACTGTGCACCTCTTTTAGCCGATCTTATCTGTTTCTCCATTCTTATGAGGCTGAATTCATTGAAGAGCTACTTCAAAATAAAGACATAAAACTGGCCCAGTCCTTTAATTTCAGCTTCCGTTAAATAGATGATATTTTATCACCAAACAACCCTCGCTTTGGTGATTCTCTTCATCGTATTTATCCAAAACAGCTTGAAATACAGGATACTACAGATACTTCCACATCGGCCTCGTTCCTTGACCTTCATCTTGTAATTGACAACAGAGGTACATTACAAACTAAGCTGTATGATAAATGCGATGATTTCACTTTTCCAATAGCCAACTTCCATTTTCATTGTAGCAAAATTTCAAAAGCACCATGTTCCTGTTCAAATTCGTTTGAGTCTGATATTTAATTGATCATTTAAATCCATGGAAATGGACATATATTACCTTTTTGATAATACATACAATATTATTATACGCGAATTAAGTGTAGTTTGTTTTTGCGTTACTTGGGATAAATTGGAGGTCATAGGTAATCAGTTTTTCATGTATGGTTTCCGGTTCATTGAAGCTGATAGTACTACAGTGGCTTGTCTACATATAGGAAATAATGCCCGCTGACGTTTTAAAGCATTTTTAAAATACCGTGTCTCTATCAAAGTGGGTGTACGTAAAAAGTTGAAAAATATTGCCAGGATTTCGGGAAAGGGACCCCATTGAGACCTCTTTACAAAATACAGCTCATATTGCTTTAACACCACTTTCAATTATTTTCAGCATAGCGGCGGTCAGTTTTAGTGGTGAAGGAAACGGAAGATCTTGAGAACCACCGACCTTGGGCAGGTTCCACGTATGGTTGCAAGTCGAGTGCACTTTTTTGTGATTTACAAATCACAACACGAACGACGGTGATGTGTTTAACAGTTACGTATAAATGTCCAAAAAAGTTAATTACAAATAGCTAGAAGTACATTTGATATGAAGCTGATAGTACTACAGTGGCTTGTCTACAGATCGGAAATAATGCCCGCTAACGTTTTAAAGCATTTTTAAAATACCGTATCTCAATCAAAGTGGGTGTACGTAAAAAGTTGAAAAATATTGCCAAGATTTCGGGAAAGGGGCCCCATTGAGACCTCTGAGGCCCGTCATGGGTTCCTTGATTACCTGATTATCAGGGCATTTTTTAATGATTATTTGATTACGGGGGCATTTATTTAATGATTATTTGATTATCAGCTTGCATTTTTATATACTTTTTGATTACTAAGCCAAAAATTTATTGATTACCAAGGTAAAAATTTAATGATTATTGATCATTATTTGATTACCAAGGCAAAAATTTAATGATTATTTGATTCCTAGAAACCCCCATGAGGAGCCTCACCTCTCTACAAAATACAGCTCATATTGCTTTAACACCACTTTCAACTATTTTCAGCATAACACCACTTTCAACTATTTTCAGCATAGCGGCGGTCAGTTTTAGTCGTGAAGGAAACGGAAGATCCTGGGCAGGTTCCACGTATGGTTGCAAGTTGAGTGCACCTTTTTGTGATTTACAAATCACAACACGAATATATATTCTAAAGACGGTGATGTGTACGTATAAATGTCCAAAAAAAGTTAATTACAAATAGATAGAAGTACATTTGATATGAGCTAGGTTTTAATTGAACATATAAAATTTGCCGGGAAACTGAACTCTTCTTGATTAGTTTTCAATGTAGATGAATGGATAACCACAGAGGATCTCGAATAGTTTTCGAGAACAGGGGAAAAAACTCGGTCTATCACAAGTTCTATTTTTAGTTGGTAATTTATTTACTAGTATTTACATTGATTTCGCCATTGCAAGAAGTCTAATTTCGAATACATCTACAAAGATATGGGCGAAATAGGGACATGTGGGAGAATTGGACAAGTTATTTTGGTTATTGTTAACCTATTGTTCGCTGTAAGTAGTAACAACAGAAAAGGGAGCAAAGTAAACATTGATTTTAAAAACATTTTAATAAATGTCTTCTTTTTTTTTTCAAATTCACTTCCTGGGCGTTGATCAAGAAAAAAGAAAATAGTTGGAAAGAAATGGAATACCTGTAGATAAGAATATTGATAGGTTGACGGGGAAATTTAGAGCGGACTCCACGTGAATTAAGTAATGATTGTTTATGTTTATATTTTCAAGGAAGTATGATGGGGAAAACCATGTTGGAGAAGTAAGTATGACTCAAACTTTGCTGTCACATTGCCAGTTTACTTTCAGTTCTGATATGCCATATTGCATTTGCTATATTTATAAAGCCTTATTCCAATAACAATAAAATTTCTTTGAACATGTACAAAACTAATAAAACGCATATGTGTATTAACTTGAAAAAAAAACCAAACAAACCTGAACTATATTGTTATTTCGACATCGCAAATACTGCGCTCGGCGTAGCCCTTTATCATATTTTCTGAACGGAGTGGAAACATTTGTTCTCCTCTCTAGAGAGGAGAACAAGTTTTGTGAAATTTCCCTCCAAATTTATTCGGAATACAATCCTCGGCGTTTTTCATCCAGTCATTAGAGAAACAGTTTCCAAACCTTAAACACGTTAATTATGAAATTTCTCACATCTCATTAAATAAATTTTGAAATGTTTTAAAGCTCGGCAAGCCTCGCTTTCAAACATTTGCAAAATTTATTTAACTTGTTGTGAGAAATTTCATAATCAACTAGCTCTGGTTATGGAAACTATATATATATCCAACTTCAGTTCAGTCTTCAATTAATCTTTGTCTTGTTTGTAACAGTTTGTCTGTAATGGATTTATTGAAGACCTTGTGGCAAAGAGAAGCCCTTTTATTGTCTTCTTTATTTTGATGTCACTGTGAGGACTTCAATAACGAGCAGAAAGGGATTTCAATATATCAGATTGCCTTCGATTGAATATTTCTGATTTATGATCTCTAGCTACCAGGGGCCAGACACCTTACTATTTTTCATCTACTGTCTTACTATTTTTTTATTTTCTTGGGTTGGCAGCTCTAAAATGACAATAAAACTCTATGTTTTATTTCTTACAATGGAAGTACATTTGTACATGTAATCCTTAGTTTGATCTGTGCCACAATTGATTTTTATGTTGCCTACCTTCAGAGCAGGCAATAGCATCTCAGGCTTCCAATCCCAAATAGGATGTTATATGATGCTATCAAGAGGCCATTTCTACATTTTTTTGTTGAAATTCAATTGTTTTCATTGCAAAGTTAACAAAGTGATTAGATTTAAAACATTTTTATTACACTTGTAAGCTGATTTGTCAAGACATTTTTTAGCTCACCTGGCGTAAGCCATCACTTTTCATCTGTGGCATTAACCTTTTTTCACAGATCTTCTCCTCTGAAACTAGAAACTACTAGGTCAATTGGGACCAAACTTTGCCACATTAGTCCTTTTGTGGNCTTAGCAGAAACTCTGGATCCGCCACTGTGGGTTTCTTGATTACCTGATTATCAGGGCATTTTTTTAATGATTACGAGGGCATTTATTTAATGATTATTTGATTATCAGCTTGCATTTTTATACACTTTTTGATAACTAAGCCAAAAATTTATTGATTACCAAGGTAAAAACTTAATGATTATTTGATTACCAAGGCAAAAATTTAATGATTATTTGATTCCTAGAAACCCCCCATGAGGAGCCTCACCTCTACACAAAATACAGCTCATATTGCTTTAACACCACTTTCAACTATTTTCAGCATAGCGGCGGTCAGTTTTAGTCGTGAAGGAAACGGAAGATGATGAGAACCACCGACCTTGGGCAGGTTCCACGTATGGTTGCAAGTCGAGTGCACCTTTTTTGTGATTTAAAAATCGCAACACGAATATATATTCTAAAAACGGTGATGTGTACGTATAGTTAATTACAAATAGATAGAAGTACATTCGATATGAGCTAGGTTTTAATTGAACATATAAAATTTGCCGGAAAACTGCATTAAAAAGTTTTCAATGTAGATGAATGGATAACCACAGAGGATCTCGAATATTTTTCGAGAACAGGGGAAAGAACTCGGGCTATCATAAGTTCTATTTTTAGTTGGTAATTTATTTATTTACATTGATTTCGCCATTACAAGAATACATCTACAAAGATATGGGCGAAATAGGGACATGTGGGAGAATTGGACAAGTTATTTTGGTTATTGTTAACCTATTGTTCGCTGTAAGTAAGGGAGCAAAGTAAACATTGATTTTAAAAAAACATTTTAATAAATGTCTTCTTTTTTTCAAATTCACTTCCTGGGCGTTGATCAAGAAAAAAGAAAATAGTTGGAAAGAAATGGAATACCTGTAGATAAGAATATTGATAGGTTGACGGGGAAATTTAGAGCGGACTCCACGTGAATTAAATAATGATTGTTTATGTTTATATTTTCAAGGAAGTATGACGGGGAAAACCATGTTGGAGAAGTAAGTATGACTCAAACTTTGCTGTCACATTGCCAGTTTACTTTCAGTTCTGATATGCCATATTGCATTTGCTATATTTATAAAGCCTTATTCCAATAACAATAAAATTTCTTTGAACATGTACAAAACTATTAAAACGCATATGTGTATTAACTTGAAAAAAAAAACAAACAAACCTGAACTATATTGTTATTTCGACATCGCAATGTTGTAATTTTGGTATACTTCGTTGAAAATACGACAAGTCATATCTAAATTATGGCATGTCATATCGTAATTAAGACACTTAATGTTGTAATTATGACTTTTTTTTTCAAATGAAAGTTATGGACAAATAGAAGAATTTCGCTAAAATAATAATCATGATTAAGTAAAAATTGTTGTTTTATAAGTTCTTTTGCCATGTACATGTATACAACATGTACAAGTTTTCATTCAAAGTCTTTGCTTATCTAACCAAGTGCTAATGAATTATAAGCCTACAAAGATTCATATTTAATTTTTATATATTAAGGCAAACTTTTCACATGAACATAGGTTCTACAGAATATTAAATTACTTTGCCTATTTTGACTATCATTGTCATTTTTTCCTCCACAACAGTCAAAATTTTTTATATTAATTTTAATGTTGCCAAAATGAAGTAAAATTCTTGACCTTAAAAAATAAACTAGAGCCAGAATTTAAAAATTATTTGTTTCCCTTTACCTGACCCTACCTAATGACTATGAGTTGGTAGGTAAGAAGAAATTAATAAAAAAATGTTTACTAAAAAGTAGGTAGAAATCGCTGTTCTTTATCTAAATATGAGGAAAAAAGAAAACTTCTGAAATGTCAATAAAATTATTTGGGCCATTTATTAGGGTTAGGGTAAGGGGAAACAAACAATATTTATCCCCCTGCTTAGCGAAAGCGGGGGGATTATGTAATGCAGTCCGTACATACGTATGTACGTACGTACGTGCATTTGTAATGCTCCCCGATAGCTCTGGAACTATAAGAGATACAAATTTGAAACTCGGCACAATACTAGAGTATGATCAGAAGTAGCGCACTGTGGATTCGGAATTTAGGTCATACGCCCTAGGGGCAAATTATGGGCAAAAACGAATTTTCGTGATATCCAATAATTGAAGAAATTTTCTAAGGCCATTTGGGCTAGAAAGTTGAAACTCGGATATGGACTCACGTATTATGTAGCAACTTCACAGAGGGTGTCTGAACTTTGGTATGACCCCTCAGGGCATGGCCTCTAGGGGTTCCAAAAAACGAAAAAATCGATTCTGCTGGAACTCCTCTTACACCTTAAATTGCAGAAACCTTGTAATAAGGGTATAAGTAACACTATAAAAGTTGTCTGTGCCGAAGGTTTCGGAATTTTGAAATTTGCCCTCGGGGCGGAAAAATGAACGAAAATGTATTTCGAGATATCCAGTAATAAGCGAAATCTTCTGAAGTATTCATGTTTGGAAGCTGAAAATTTGTATGCAAGTTCGATTATATGCATCTCATTTACTGATGATAGCGGACTTTTGGTATGACCCCTGGGGCATGCCCTTAAGGGGCCAAAAAATGTTAAACAATTAGTACTCATCAGAACGACTGGAACTCTATGTATAATTTCGATTTTGTGGTTTATATTTTCATGAGGAATTATTGGAATTGCTTTTTGAATGCATTCTTAGGTTTTGGAATTTAGACCCCGGTGCCAAATTTGGTAAATTTCCTGAAAATGTCAAAGACTAATAATTTTGAAATTCCAACATGAAGTTTTATAATTAAGCAACTTTTTAATGTCATCAGCTCTTATGAACACTAGGATTTCAAAAATATGATTCTAATTTTGGTAAATTTCCTGAAACTCTCAAAGACCAATTATTTTTTGGAATTTTACCTAGCAACCATATCTTTTTCAATTATTTAGAGTTATAATGATGAATTTCAACTGTCAGGTTGCAAGAATCTTTGATTCTAATTTTGGTAAATTTCCTGAAACTCTCAAAGACCCATTTTTTTGGGAATTTTACCTAGCAACCATTTCTTTTTTTGATGCATTTTAGATTTAATAATCATTTTCAATGGTCAGATTGCAAAAAACTTTTATTCTGATTTTGGTAAAGTTCCTGAAACTCTCAAAGACCCATTATCTTTTGGAATTCTACCTAGCAACCATATCTTTTTCAATCATTTAGAGTTATAATGATGAATTTCAACTGTCAGGTTGCAAGAATCTTTGATTCTAATTTTGGTAAGTTTCCTGAAACTCTCAAAGACCCAATATTTTTGGGAATTTTACCTAGCAACCATTTCTCTTTTGATGCCTTTTAGATTTAATAATCATTTTCAATGGTCAGATTGCAAAAAACTTTTATTCTGATTTTGGTAAAGTTCCTGAAACTCTCAAAGATCTACTGTTTTTTGGAATTCTACCTAGCAACCATATCTTTTTCAATTCCTTGCAGTAGTGAAGATCATTTTCAATAATCAGAGTGCAAAAGACTGATTCTAATTTTGGTAAATTTTCTGAAACTCTCAAAGACCGATTTCTTTTTGGAATTTTACCTAGCAACCGTATCTTTTTCAAGTATTTAGAGTTATAAGGATGAATTTTTACTGTCAGGTTGCAAGAATCTTTGATTCTAATTTTGGTAAATTTCCTGAAACTCTCAAAGACCTACTGTTTTTGGAATTCTACCTAGCAACCATATCTCTTTCAATTGCTTACAGTAAAAATGATGATTTTCAATAGCCAGGTTGCAAAAATCTTTGATTCTAACTTTGGTAAAGTTCCTGAAACTCTCAAAGACCCATTATTTTTTGGAATTCTACCTAGCAACCATATCTTTTTGGTGTTTTACAGTTACAATGATTAATTTAGTTTCAAAAGCACTTGTCTTTTTTACAAGGGGAGGGGGTCCAAAAAGGGGGAGCGGGGGGAGCGCAATCTTTGATTGGCTGTTTTTCATTTAATGTTGGCCTTATTTCCACCACAATATTTTATTGTCATATTAACACAGACTATTGTTGTTTATTCATATCTTATCCCTCGAGATTTATAAATATATGCAAAAACAACTTATGTCACTTATACCTATGTTAACATTACAGAACTGCATAAGGATTCCAAGGTTTGCATTGGAAATAACATTTTGTTTGAAAACCTTTGATTTTTCATTTTTGAAAGAAGAAATAAAAATTTAGATTTTTTTCATTGTTATGACCATTTCTCTAATTTCTATCAAGTTTTCATATTTTCTGAACAGAGTGGAAACATTTGTTCTCCTCTCTAGAGAGGAGAACAAGTTTTGTGAAATTTCCCGCCAAATTTATTCGGAATACAATCCTCGGCGTTTTTCATCCAGTCATTAGAGAAACAGTTTCCAAACCTTAAACATGTTAATTATGAAATTTCTCACATCTCGTTAAATAAATTTTGAAATGTTTAAAAGCTCGGCAAGCCTCGCTTTCAAACATTTGCAAAATTTATTTAACTTGATGAGAGAAATTTCATAATCAACTAGCTCTCGTTATGGAAACTATATATATCCAACTTCAGTTCAGTCTTCAATTAATCTTTGTCTTGTTCGTAACAGTTTGTCTGTAATGGATTTATTGAAGACCTTGTGGCAAAGAGAAGCCCTTTTATTGTCGTCCTTATTTTGATGTCACTGTGAGGACAGTTTGTCTGTAATGGATTTATTGAAGACCTTGTGGCAAAGAAAAGCCCTTTTATTGTCGTCCTTATTTTGATGTCACTGTGAGGACAGTTTGTCTGTAATGGATTTATTGAAGACCTTGTGGCAAAGAGAAGCTTTTTTATTGTCTTCCTTATTTTGATGTCACTGTGAGGACTTCAATAACAAGCAGAAAGGGATTTCAATATATCAGATTCCCTTCGATTGAATATTTCTGATTTATGATCTCTAGCCACTAGGGGCCAGACACCTTACTATTTTTCATCTACTGTCTTACTATTTTTTTATTTTCTTGGGTTGGCAGCTCTAAAATGACAATAAAACTCAACATCTGTGTTTTATTTCTTACAATGGAAGTACATTTGTACATGTAATCCTTAGTTTGATCTGTGCCACAATTGATTTTTATGTTACCTACCTTCAGGGCAGGCAATAGCATCTCAGGCTTCCAATCCCAAATAGGATGTTGTATGACGCTATCAAGAGGCCATTTCTACATTTTTTTGTTGAAATTCAATTGTATTCATTGCAAAGTTAACAAAGTGATTAGATTTAAAACATTTTTATTACACTTGTAAGCTGATTTGTCAAGACATTTTTAAGCTCACCTGGCGTAAGCCATCACTTTTCATCTGTGGCATTAACCTTTTTTCACAGATCTTCTCCTCTGAAACTAGAAACTACTAGGTCAATTGGGACCAAACTTTGCCACATTAGTCCTTTTGTGGACCAATACAAAAATGTTGAATTTCAGGCTCACGCCTAATCAAAGATGGCCATCGGTGATTACCATTTACAGTTCACCTTATAAATTCATATGCCAAGACAATCAAATAGAACAAAAACGTGTGATTGTCATTATCGGCGTTTTACATTTGGGCAAATCTGCATTACATTTGGGCAAAAAATGTATACATTTGGGCAAATAAAAATGTTATGTTTCGGCAAAACATATTTTTTCTTACCTGAGCTATTCTTATGTATAATATGTAACGTTTGGGCAAAAAAAATATGTTTTCATAAAATCATAACAAGATGCTGAAATACATGATAAAAATGTAAAGTTATCTATTTTGCACTGTTCACAAGATATCGTCTGCCCCCTGAAAACCACAGGAAGGAGGAAATAGGATTTTGAGCAGGATAAGTCTTTTAACATACTGCATATTTTTTAAGTTCAATCATCCAATAAAAACCACTAAAAATTGACTTAAAAGCACTAAAATCGGACTTAAAAGTACTAAAATATGACTTATTCTCTCAAACTATAAAACTATGTACATTTGAACAAGCTAAAGTCTGTTTCACTTCTTTAGATAATGGAAATTCTCTTCTGTTGACTTTAATATTGCATATTTCGGCACCGGATTTTGCATGATTTTGTAGAAATGTTATACACTTCTGGAATCACTTTTAATTTAATAATTTCCAAAACATATTGAAAGAAAAAACACTTTTTAAAAATGTTCCATGCTTTTAAATGGATGATATTTTCCATGCATTGTGAAAATTCACATGACTGCAGACTTTTGTGCATGTCGTAAATGGCGAATTCAGCGTTTTTTCAGTTATGTATGATCATTCTTGATATACATACCAAATATGATAAAGATTAGTGTAAAAATAAAGCTGAAATCATGAGATTTCCATTATCTGAAGGAAGTGAAACCGACTTTAGTATCATCATCGTATGGAAGCTGAGGTTTATCCGTTCTTGTTCTGTACCTTTAGCTTACACTTTAAACGAATTCTTTTCTGGTGCAGTTTCCCGCCTTTCGTCTCTCATCAATGTCCATCAGTAATTACAAGTTTTGAAGATTCAGGTTACAAAACTATGATTTGCCCAAACGTTACTATTTTATTTGCCCAAACATGACATTGTCAAGCTTATGATTTGCCCAAATGTAATGCACCCGGCTTTATATAGAAGAATTAAATTATGTCACTCACCAAATTAAAAGAATCATAAGGATTAAATACTGTTTGACATGTATTTATTGAAGTATAAACAGGACCAACTCACTCACAAACATATCTTAAAAGTCCTTTGGATTTTAATCGTTTGTGAATGAATTGGTCCCCTTTTTATACTCCAATAAATTCCTTTCAAACTGTTTTTAATCCTAAAGTAATTTGATTACATCACTCACCAAATTAAAAGAATCATAAGGATTAAGTACTGTTTGACATGTATTTATTGGAGTATAAATAGGACCAACTCACTCACAAACATATCTTAAAAGTCTTTTGGATTTTAATCATTTGTGAATGAATTGGTCCCATTTTTATACTCCAATAAATTTCTTTCAAACTGTGTTTAATCCTAAAGTATTTAGTATTACTCTCTCTAATCGAAGGGTCCTAAAATGAAGTACATCACATCTGTAAATGATGGGATTATCTTTTTTGCTTGTACATGCATCTGTTGTGGTAGGTCCGCATCCATTCAAAATTAGGTCACTTTGACCTATACTTATCACATGATCAACTTACATTCATGTTGAAGTCCTAGTTTATTTCTCAGGAAATGAACATGGTGGGATCATTTATATAACTATCTTTGTAGTAGCCAAGTAGGTCAGCATCCACCTAAAATTGGGTTGCTTTGACCTATATTTTTCACATTATTGACATTGATTTAGATTTATGCCTGAGTTCATATCTAAGTTCATGGGCATGGCAGGATCATCTTACCTTGTATTAACATGCACACCCAATGGTTTGTTAGAATCAAGAACTAATAAGGCTTTTGTGGCCTTATGCCATGAAGAGGCGGACCTCGTACAATGTATGTTGTTACTTTGCTGAACATACTAGACATACAAATTTATTTTCTTTTGTAACTCTCTTCATTGAATAAAATTCTTTACAAAAGTCAAGTATGCATATCAAAATTGTGATGGCCAACTCAAAATAGCTGTAATCTCAGTAAGTTTAAATGTATGGCTAGGGTGTAGTGCAATTCATACATCTAGTTAAAGTCATTATCCATATGGACCTTTGTGAGCTTTAAGATCACAAAACATTTTCATACCAAAGCTTTCAGTAAATATTTATTTTTAGGCACTTGGTATTGCCATTTGTGTAGCAGGGGCACTTCTCAAGTTCAGAGAGAACCTTGTAAATGGATATGTGAGTGAGTTTCTACGAAATGTAAGATTGGATCATCTGGAGACGGATATTCATTCTATAATTTCCACAGCCGCCATCATATGTATTGTTGTTGGCGTTTTTGTATTTCTGTTATCAATATTTGGATGTGCCGGGGCATGCTGTCAGCAAAGGTGTTTGTTGATTGTGGTAAGTACTATCAATATTTGGATGTGCCGGGGCATGCTGCCAGCAAAGATGTTTATTGATTGTGGTAAGTACTATCAATAGTTGGATGTGCCGGAGCATGCTGCCAGCAGAGGTGTTTGTTTATTGTGGTAAGTACTATCAATAGTTGGATGTGCTCGGGGCATGCTGCCAGCAAAGGTGTTTGTTGATTGTGGTAAGTATTATCAATAGTTGGATGTGCCGGGGCATGCTGCCAGCAAAGGTGTTTGTTGATTGTGGTAAGTATTATCAATATTTTGATGTGCTGGGGGCATGCTGTCAGCAAAGGTGTTTGATGATTGTGGTATTATCAATAGTTGGATGTGCAGGGGCATGCTGCCAGCAAAGGTGTTTGTTGATTGTGGTAAGTATTATCAATA
>MJUU01062625.1:110785-123965 GCA_002080025.1 Modiolus philippinarum
ACATGCTGCGGTCGTATCATGCTGCGCTCGGCGTAGCCCTTTATTTATTATGGCCTAAAAGTGTCTTTGTTAATGTTCCTTTTGTTAGTTGCATTAGTATAATCTTGTATTATATTTCAGTGGCAAGGACCAGTAAAAGACAAGATGAAGGCAGTAATTAAAAGTGATTACAAAGCAGATAATGGTACAGATATTATCACTCTTGGTATAAATGCTGCTTTTATGGAGGTAAGATAATGTCAGGTTTTTATGATTATTTAATTCAAATTTTCGAATTCCCATAGTATTATCCCCTAGAATACATTACAGTGTAACTGTTTAAACTGAACCCCTTCCGGTCTGAAAGTTTTGTTCAATCTATAGAGGTGTTCGGTTTTCACAGGTTTAAAAATATAAAAATTGATACAAAGGATCTTCACATCATGTTTGGTTTAAAAAGGTTTTTGTTTTAGACAGGTTTTCACTGTATTCTTATTTATCCATTAACCTTGCCTTCCAGTTACATTTCCATACTTGCCAACATATTTTAGGTAGAATTCCAGACACTACAGTGAGGGGTCTGGGGACGCTTAAGGTCCCAAGTGGGTCCAAGGCAAAGCCTTGGTAGGGGGTCCTGGGGGAGGGGGGGGGGGGGGGGGGGGGGGGGGCGAAGCTCCCCGGCCGAAAACAATTTTAGAGGAATTTGAGGGGGTTTCCAGAAAGCAAAAATGCAACTTCAACGATGTTGATTGTAAATATTACAAACATTGAAATGATTTGAGCAATAGAAAACTAATTCTGAATAAAGGAGGTTAAGAAAAGAGTTTTCTACACGCATTTTTATAAATTAAACTCTTAAAAAATTGATTTCAATGTTGTTTCAATTTTTTTTTCCTGAAAAAAGAAGAAATCCTGAAGAATTCCTGAGGTTTGGCATAAATCCTGGACATTTCAACGTCCTGCCCGAATCCGGGAAATGGCCCTAAAATTTCGGTCCATCTGGGAGAATTCCAGAGTGTTGGTGTGTATGCATTTCTTAATTTCTTAAAACATATTTTACAGAAGAAATTAATTCTTAATCATATTTGCCATGTTTTTACAGAGTTTGACACAACTTGTCTTCTTGGACCACAAATTTTACTAGTCCTAAGTAATAAACTAGAAACCACTTCCATTGGCAAATATCAATTGACTTAAGATAGGTATAAAACAGGAATCCCAAATACAATATGTACAGACTGCAGAAGAAGTCATGATACTACTTTTAAACCGCCACACGTAATGGCGAGATACTCTCAGTTTTGTGTCCGTCTGTCTGTCTGTCCGTCTGTATGTCCCCTTAAGGTTTCCATTTGATAACTGGTAAACTAAATAACACTCTGTATTCAAACTTGGTAGGTAAGTTGTTTATTACAAAATTCAGGCCAAGTTCGATTTTGTGTTCAGAGGTCGAAGGGGTTCTGGAGTTAAGCCCCTTGAAACTTTGAAATTTTGTGAATTTTAGGGTTTCTGGCTGATAACTTGTGAACAAATAACATACTATCTTCAAACATGGTATTTAAGTTGTTTACCACAAAACTCAGACCAAATTTGATTTTGTATTCAGAGATTCGAGGAGTTATAGAGTTATGCCCCTTGAAACTTTGAAATTTTGCGAAATTTAGGGTTTCCAACTGATAACTTGTGAATGAAATAACATACTGTCTTCAAACTTGCTATATACAAGTTGTTTACCACAAAACTTAGACCAAGTTGGAAGTTTGGTTCAGAGGTTCAAGGAGTTCTGGAGTTATGCCCTTTGAAATTATTCACATTTTAGGGTTACCAACTAATAACTTGTGAATGAAATAACATACCGTCTTCAAACTTTGTATGTAAATTGTTTACCACTATTTAAATGTCACAGGGAAGTTTCTGTATGATATTGGCATTGGAATAAACAAAAATATAAAATGGAGAGAGGGTCACTGTGCTTGTTTTTAAAATAATAACTTATATTGAAATTATTCAATATTTCTAATAAATATATACAGCTGAACTTCGATGGCTCGAACTGCAGAAACTCGAACACCATCGATGTCTCGAACCCTTTTTCTGGACCCTTTGTTTGAATTTAAACACAGTTCGACCTCGATAGCTTGAACACCCCTCTAACTCGAACTGTTTTCGTTGGTCCCTTGGGTGTTCGAGCCATCGAAGTTCAACTGTAGGCAAAAACAGGTATTTTGGTATTTTCTTTCAAACAAATTCATTGATTTCTTCCTTTTTTATTCATAAGTGAGCTGATTGACATATTTTATAAAGATATAAAGATATAAAGAAGAAAAGGGGGTCACCGACTTTGTTTTCCAAATAATTTGTAAGATGTAAAATTTTGTAGTGATATCTATGTAAAATATTTCTGTTGAATTCCCTTTTTAGCTCACCTGACCCAGAGGGTCAGTGTGAGCTATTGCCATCACTTGGCGTCCGTTGTCCGTCTGTTAACTTTTCACATTTTCATCAACTCCTCTGAAACCACTGAAGCAAATTTAACCGAACTTTACAGGAATGATGTATGGAAGGTCCTTAACAAAGATTGCTCATTTCGTTCTGATCCGACAAAAAACATGGCTGCCAGCGCCGAACATGTATTTAACATTGGACCCTATGGGAAAACATCATTTTCATAAACTCCTCTGAAACCACTGAAGCAAATTCAACCAAACTTTACAGCAAAGATGTATGGAAGATCCTTTACAAAGATTGCTAAATTCATTCTGATCTGACAAAAAACATGGCCGCCAGTGCGGAACTTATATTTAACATTGGACCCTATTGGAAAAACGTAATTTTCATCAACTCCTCTGAAACCACTGAAGCAAATTCAATCAAACTTTACAGGAATGAAGTAGGGAAGGTCCTTTACAAAGATTGCTCATTTTGTTCCGATCTGACAAAAAACATGAATGCCAGCGTGGAACTAATATTTAAAATTGGACCATATGGGAAAAACATCATTTTCATCAACTCCTCTGAAACTACTGAAGCAAATTCAACCAAACTTTACAGGAATAAAGTAGGAAAGGTCCTCTACAAAGATTGCTCATTTCGTTCCGATTCGACAAAAAACATGGCCGCCAGGGCGGAACTTATATTTAACTTGGACCCTATGGGAAAACATCATTTTCATCAACTCCACCGAAACCAATGAAGCAAATTCAACCAAACTTTACAGAAATGACGTATGGAAGGTCCTTTACAAAGATTGCTCATTTCGTTTTGATCTGACAAAAAACATGGCCGCCAGGGCGGAACTTATATTTAACATTGAACACTATTGGAAAAATGTCATTTTCATCAACTCCTCTGAAACCACTGAAGCAAATTCAACCAAACTTTACAAGAATGATGAATTGAAGGTCTTTTACAAAGATTGCTCATTTCATTCCGATCGGGCAAAAAACATGGCCGCCAACGCAAAACTTATATTTAACATTGGACCCTAAGGGATAAAACATCATTTTCATCAACTCCTTGGAAACTAATGAAGCAAATTCAACCAAACTTTACAGGAATGATGTATGGAAGGTCCTTCACAAAGATTGCTCATTTCATTTCAATCAGACAAAAAAACATGGCCACCATGCAGAACATCGAAAACCCTGCTGTTCAGCATTTTGTCAGGTGAGCGATACAGGCTCAGTCTCTGAGCCTCTAGTCTGAATATCCGTATTCAAACTTTAACATACCACATCTAATTAGCAAAGTACATGTACCGGTAAATCTAGTAGATTTTTGTCCTGGCTTTTTGTTGTCAGCACAATGATGTTAAATTACCTCAACAGGGATAAAAAATATTTGCACCAAGTAGACCATCAATGGAGGTCTACAAATCTACCTTAATTTCCTTTTTCTAACAATACTAAATCTGAATGATGCTTCCAACCATACCTAAATGGTGTGTTTTCTAGTTGCAGTTGTATATATGGAGAGGAAGTCATGTTCTCTGCTTTGCAAACTATTAGAGGCAAACAATTTGAGAATTTCTCTGATTTATTTACTGTCCATGTCAATCTTGTTGAAGTCAACATTTTCTGTTCAATAATTGACAAATATTTCAAGTAATTCTGTCCCTTTCTACACTAGATGCCTAAGGATGCAGGACCATATAAAGAATGTACACAAAAAAAAAAATGATATTTTTTTTTTTTATTTTCCTTTGTAAATCAAATTGAAATTAGGTCTGATTTGTTTCGTACAAACTCGTATTTGAAACACAATGTAACAGATACGTTGGAAAGTTGTTAATGATCTAAAACATGATATAGAATAATTAAAGAATATCTATTGTTTGTAGTTTGATTGCTGTGGTATTGATGATTATACAGATGTAACTGCTGCAGCAGGATGGATTAGTACCTACACCTTCGACAATCAACAGGTCATATTTCAGGCACCCTACTTCTGTTGTAAGGGTCTAGACATAGAGACACCAAAGATTTATACAGGTTTGATTAAATCTGTTAATGACACGGTGTGTGCTACAAATCCTTCTGAAATGAACTCAAACTACAAAAGGGTGAGATTCTTTTTCATTTAAGTTGTTTAGGTATAACATATACAGTATGAGTTGAACTTAAAAACAGATGAAAACTATCTATAAATCAGTGTATATATGTACAAGGAAGTACTTAAAGCTAAATCATTGTTAAGTAAATTGATGTTTGACAATAGTAAAATTTGTTTACTTTAAAGATTACATAGTAAACAGATTGTGAAGAAATGTATTGCTATATTCACAAACACTTAGATACATGTAAGCCACTCCTGAATAAAACCTGTGAAGATATTTCTGAAGGAAAAATGGGTTTATTTTCATATTTCGTGTTATAATTTTGTAGCCATATATCATAAATTTTACTGTTGAGGATCTCTTGTGCTCACTTGTTTTCTCAGTTATCATGCTGGGCAGCTTTCTGATATTTAGAACAAAGCATGAGTATGGAAAACTTAATCATATTTAATAGTCTTGAGTGTCTAATGTCCACTTCAAGTGTGACACAACTAAGATTATTACCTTATAAAATTATTTTCCCATTATAAAAGAAATGCATTAGTTTTCGCTATTTTTTCAAAAATGCCCCGATTTCTTATGGGAGGATCAATTCTTGTGAATCCCGGGCAAAAAGTCGGTGATCTATTGCCTGGGGAAATTTTACAAAAACTATTGCCCCGGGAAATTTTACAAAAACTATTGCCCCGGGAAATTTTACAAAAACTATTGCCCCGGGAAATTTTACAAAAACTATTGCCCGCATTACTCTGGATAACAAGGATAGGTTGTTTTTAACAATCAATTTCCATGTTAATCTTTACATATTCGCTTTAAAGTTTCATTTCTTTTTAATTGGACCAAAGTTTGATTTCACCCGTTAAACATTTATGCTTATAAATCATTAGAACTCAGAAATTTAAATGCATTTCATGAATACATATAAAGTAAAACTTTGACAAGTTTTGAATAAGATTTAATTTGTCATGAAAACAACTTCTCTTTGCCCAGTTTTGAATAAAAATTGATTTGATTCGTTGTGAAAACAATTTCTCTTTGCCCAGTTATGATTGAAATTTGATTTGTCATGAANAATGGGTTTATTTTCATATTTCTGAAGGAAAAATGGGTTTATTTTCATATTTCTGAAGGAAAAATGGGTTTATTTTCATATTTCTGAAGGAAAAATGGGTTTATTTTCATATTTCGTGTTATAATTTTGTAGCCATATATCATAAATGTTTCTGTTGAGGATCTCTTGTTCTCACTTGTTTTCTAAGTTATCATGCTGGGCAGCTTTCTGATATTTAGAACAAAGCATGAGTATGGAAAACTTAATCATATTTAATTGTCTTGAGTGTCTAATGTCCACTTCAAGTGTGACACAACTAAGAATATTTAGTATATGGAAAAACATGTCTGTTTCATTTTTCTCAGGAACCATACAGGTTAGATTTCTGACATTTTGGCACTGAGCATATGTCTTGAGAATTGTTCTTGTTGCAGCTGCCTGTCCACTTTGTATTTGACAAAACTTGGAATATCTTAATATAGATATACATATAGAAAAATAATTTCTTACACATCTATTTGACCTACATTTTCTGCTTGAGTGACTTACATTCAAGTTTATGTCAGAGTTCAGATCTCAGTCACTGTATATGGTAAGATCCTCTAACCTTGCATGAGCATGCATCTCTTATGGTAGGTCAGCATCCAGGCAAAATTACGATAGGTCACTTTGACCTACATTTTCCGCATGAGTGACTTACATTCAAGTTTATGTCAGAGTTCAGATGAAAGTCCCTGTACGTGATAGGATCATCTAACCTTGCATATGCATGGATCTCTGATGGCAGGTCAGCATCCAGACAAAATTAGGTCACTTTGACCTATTTTTTCGGCTTGAGTGACTTACATTCAAGTTTACCCCCAAGTTCAGATCTCGGGTACTGTACATGATAGGATGATCTTGCATGTGCATGTGCATGCATCTTATGGTAGGTCAGCATCCAAAATGAGGTCTCTTTAACCTACATTTTTTGCATGATCTACTAACAATAATGTATACATCGGAGTTCATATCTCAATAACTGTATATTGTAGGTTCATGTACCTTGCATATGCATGCATTTTTGATAGGAGGTCAGCATTCAGGCAAAATTTTGTTACTGTGACAATGTGCCATAATAAGGCGAACTTTGTAATCGTTGATTACCTATGATTTTTGTTAACAGACATGCAGCTTGCATTTCCAGTTTCCCAAGACTTTATTAATTACCCTGTTAGGTCAGGATTTTTAGTTCGCCTCAACGAAGTTGAGGGGGACTATTGGAGTACCCCCGGCGTCCTCGTCCGTGTCAGCATCCGTGTCTGCGTCCACGTCTTCGTCCGCGTCCGCATTTGGGTATATATCTTAGTAACTATGCAGTGTAGGGTCATCAAACTTTGCATGCAGGTGCATCTTGGGTTAACTCACAGCCTCCAAGAAAATTAGGTCTCTCTGACCTATATTTTCCGCTTGAGTGGCTTGGATTCAAATTTACATTTTAGTTCATATCTCAGTTACTATACATAGTACAATAATCTAACTGTGCATGTGCATGCATCTCTGATGGTAGGTCAGCATCCAGGCAAAATTAGGTCACTTTGACCTATATTTTCCACTTGAGTGACTTACATTCAAGTTTACGTCCGAGTTCAGATTTCAGTCACTGATCATCTAACCTTGCATGTGCATGCATCTCTGATGGTAGGTCAGCATCCAGACAAAATTAGGTCACTTTGACCTATTTTTTCGGCTTGAGTGACTTACATTCAAGTTTACCCCCAAGTTCAGATCTCGGGTACTGTACATGATAGGATGATCTTGCACGTGCATGTGCATGCATCTTATGGTAGGTCAGCATCCAAAATGAGGTCTCTTTAACCTACATTTTTTGCATGATCTACTAACAATAATGTATACATCGGAGTTCATATCTCAGTAACTGTATATTGTAGGTTCATGTACCTTGCATATGCATGCGTTTTTGATAGGAGGTCAGCATTCAGGCAAAATTTTGTTACTGTGACAATGTGCCATAATGAGGCGAACTTTGTAATCGTTGATTACCTATGATTTTTGTTAACAGACTTGCATTTCCAGTTTCCAAGACTTTATTAATTACCCTGTTAGGTCAGGATTTTTAGTTCGCCTTAACGATGTTGAGGGGGACTATTGGAGTACCCCCGGTGTCCTCGTTCATGTCAGCATCCGTGTCTGCGTCCACGTCTTCGTCTGCGTCCGCATTTGGGTATATATCTTAGTAACTGTGCAGAGTAGGGTCATCAAACTTTGCATGCAGGTGCATCTTGGGTTAACTCACAGCCTCCAAGAAAATTAGGTCTCTCTGACCTATATTTTCTGCTTGAGTGGCTTGGATTCGAATTTACATTTTAGTTAATATCTCAGTTACTATACATAGTACAATAATCTAACTGTGCATGTGCATGCATCTCTGATGGTAGGTCAGCATCCAGGCAAAATTAGGTCACTTTGACCTATATTTTCCACTTGAGTGACTTACATTCAAGTTTACGTCCGAGATCAGATTTCAGTCACTGATCATCTAACCTTGCATGTGCATGCATCTCTTATGGTAGGTCAGCATCCAGGCAAAATTAGGTCACTTTGACCTATATTTTCTGCTTGAGTGACTTACATTCAAGTTTACGTCAGAGTTCAGGTCTCAGTCACTGTACATGGCAGGATCATCTAATCTTGCATGTGCATGCATTTCTGATGGTAGGTCAGCATTCAGATCTCAGTCACTGTACATGGTAGGATCATCTAACCTTGCATGTGCATGCATCTCTGATGGTGGGTCAGCATCCAGGCAAAATTAGGTCACTTTGACCTATATTTTCCGCTTGAGTAACTTACATTCAAGTTTATGTCGCAGTTCAGATCTCAGTCACTGTACATGGTAGGATCATCTAACCTTGCATGTGCATGCATCTTTGGCAGTAGGTCAGCATCCAGACAAAATTAGATCACTTTGACCTATATTTTCCTGCATGATTGACCTACATTCAAGTTAATGTCCGAATTCAGGTCTTGGTTACTGTACCTGGTAAGATCATCTAACCTTTGTATACATGCATAAGGGATGGTAAATGAGCACCCTGGCCAAATTGTGTTTCTGTGTCCATGTGCCATAACGAGGCGAACTTTGTAATCGTTGATTACCTATGTTTTTTTAGTCAGAAATGTTTTGAAATGCCATTGTTTTTCTACATTTATGCTCTTGGATCCACACATTTATATGCTACTGAAATTACACAAATAATGTTCCACACATTTATATTTTTAGGGATGTTTTAATGTTTTGGAAGACCTGGTTCTAAGATACAGTCATATTTATCTTGGAGTAGGAATTTCCCTGCTTGTCGTTGAGGTAAATGATATAATGTATAAAGTGTTTAATCTAAAATTGACAAAAGTATTGGAGTGTTAAGAATGTTTCCTATATATTTTATATAAAACTACATTTAAAGAAAAATCATTGTGAAGTCAATCCTTATCCAATTTCAATGAAGTTTTCACCAATAAATTCAGAATGCTGTTAGATTTAATTGTTTATTCGGACACATATTTTTCTTACATGCAGTTTTAAAGAATCAATGATTTTTAACACAAAGTTAAAAATTGTGTGTCACCATTCCCTGTTAATGCTAGTATAATTGTGACATCAAAATGTTATTTCCTGTTTAAATTACCCAATCTTTGAAACTCCAGTTCACAAAATTGCAATGAAGAATACAATTAAACTGAATGCCATTCTGAGATTAATTGTGAAAATTTAAGAGTTGACTTCACTATAATTTTTTGACACAATATAAGACGCTAAAACTTTTTGTCAAAGATCTGTATGTACATATTATGATATGACAATATATTTCACACAACAAAAAAAGCTAAAACACTGGCAGTAAAATATGTAAATTTTCATATCTTATGTAAAAATTATATTACATGCAATTTGAATTCTCAGAATACAGATTTAGCGCTGTTTGAAAACAAATTCTTGCTGATGGTTGAAATGTTTTAGGGAATTATGCATTTCCTCAGTGAATAGTCGATTTGATTTAAATCATATTTCTATTTATAATGAGGCTGTGAGGTAAAATGGGCATGGAAATATGTCATGCATAAATCATGTAAGGGATTTATCAATACATTTTGTTGTATCTTCCTTATGATAGGAAATGAGAGAAATAAGCTAGTTTTGCCGGACGTGGAAGTACGGGAGGGGGTGTGTTTAATCAATTAAACAGCAAAAAGATCAGGGGAAATATAAAATTTGGTAGAATTCATGCAACTCTCTCTTAGCTAAACCATCTACTATGTATTGCATTTGGATGTCAAGTTCCAAGTTTATTGTCAGTTTATATAAACATATTTTCAAATAACAAAATACCGAAGTTACTGTGAATTTATTTTCTGCATCAAGTGATGAATAAATATTATTGAAAAGTTTTAATATGAATGAATCACAGCTGAAAAATTGTTTTGACCAATAGCTAAAAGTACAAGTTCAGCTTTGCCAGCAGGAAATATAACATTTTTCAAATACATATTTTTTTTTATTTTCAGTTAATTTGTATCATGTTTGCCTGTTACATATGTTGTCAGAAAGGCAGAGAAGCGAGTGGAAAATTAGTGTAAACCACAGCTGTATATAAACTTGCCACTCTGAAGACAGGGAGATGTTTTTCCACCAATGAAGCGTTAGACTTTATCTCAGTCGTAGTATGTCATTCCACTTCGTATCCACACTAGTACATTTTTGTATATTGTATCTAAATCAGTACATTTTTGTTATTTGTATATTAGATGGTAATTATATTGTACAAAGTTTTGAAAAGTTATGATATTACATAGAATTTGATATTTTTATATAGATTACAAATGTAATGTTGTAAATACCAAAGATGCAAATGTTATATTACTTTTTATTACACTATTTGGTTTTTCTTTTCTTTTTTTATTAAAAAAAAAACACACAATGAGGTTCATTTTTATCATTGTAAAAGGCTTCCAATCTTGTTCAGATTTTAAAAAAATTATTCTACAATGTATGACCAATCGCGAGTCATCCATGTTAAAATTCCATGTGTATTTCACATAAATAGGGATTTTTTCCCACGGTTTCAGTCATTTCTCATCTAATATTCACGATTTTTTTTTCATGGTAACAAACAGAATAACATACATTTTTGGCTATTTCCTAATTATTTTAAGATGATTTGTTACAAAGTACTGATGATTTAAATACATAGTAAAAATCTTTGGCGCTATATTTTACAAAGAAATATAGTAAAATTCCAATGTCATATTTTTGGATTGAGCTAAATTTTTTATAAACAGAAACTCTTAAATTAGTGAGAAGATTGACAGGAAGATGTGTTTAAATCTACTTTTAAATTAAGAGTGAAAAAAAAATATGAGAAACGATGACTTCAACACAATTTTCAGTTGTTAATCAGCAAATAACCTATTGTTATGAGATAGAGCAAGTTATCAGTATTTTTCTCTGACAATCTATGGGTTATCTTTGTCTTCTACATGATTCTTTACTTTTGATGAACTGTTATATTATAAACATTTATTTTGACACATATCTCTGTAACTTAGATAACTTAATATATGGATGTTGGTAAGAAATATAATAGAGGGTACTTTGCAATCCCAGTACCATCATGAGATTGAAGATCAACACCTTTAAAAAGTAGTAATAGAGGAATGCTTTGATGATCAAGTTTGTTTTAGTTTGTAATGTATATTCTATATGTATGACAAGTCCTAGTAGGGGCCAGTCAAGTTTATATTTCACATTTCTTTTTATTTTGTGGAATTATATTTGACCAAACTGTTATATATATTATGTATTTACAACAAAGGAGCATATTTCCTACAAAACTGAATACTACCACTGTGTTGGCCTAAAGTCAGATCCTGCATAATGGCAGTCCCTAACTTTAGTAAAAGATGAAAATGTTCTTAAATTTGAGAAGAAACATGCTCTGTGATACGTAGCTAAGCTAGCTTTGGTGTTAATGATAATCCAGCTTTAAGCCACAATTATGCCACAGCAGTGAATCAAGTAGAACCATGCTTTCTAGTTACATACATAACAAAGAAACTGAAGAGTTTACAAATACTTTATTGTTTAAAAATAATTCACAGGAGCATGAATATATGGCGATTTTACCACGGGTTAGTCCTTTATGTCAAATATTTTACTCAGAGCATATGTTAGGGGTAAAATATTGGCATAAAGAGCAAACCAGTGGTAAAATAACATATATTCATGCTCCCGTGAATTATTTCGATTCTAATATGGCACTTACAGGGTACAGAAGAGATGAATTTGTCTTTGTATTCATAGATGAAACAGCTACATTTGTTTATTTTACCCTGTAAATTATGACGTTTTGTTGTATGATGCTGCAAAAACTGTCGTCACGCTGTCTATGACGTTATCAGAAGCACAGTCGATTGTCATGACAATACCCATGAGTATATGCGAATTTTACCACGGTTATGGACACAAGGCGATTAAAGAACGTCATATTAGAATGATAGTTTTATCATAACTTATGCTATTATTGTTTTATATTGATAATGATATACACTCCTTTTTCTGTTATGTTTGTTTTTATACTTGGGTGTAGTTTATTGTTTATCGACTTTGTTAAAATACAGTGTCAGCATATCCTACAAGAATTATTGTTTTGTTTTACTAAGGCATTAACATTGTTGGTTTTAGGGACCCTGTCTCTTCAGTATTTACTTTATTTCTACTTCCACCTTCATTTAAAAGTTTGAGACTTAACAACAACATTTTACTAAGATGTGATCAACAGTTATAAAATAAAAATTTATTGGCATATTTAATTAATGGCAGTGTTGTGTTCACTGTTGTATGAAGGCCATTGAAAAAAGGGCAATTTAGTTTAGAATTTAGATACAATTTAATTATGTTGAACCTCAAAATAAGAGATTCATATCTTTAAAACTACATTGAATACAAGCATAATCTTATAAATAATTTGCTCTGATCATTAGTATTTAGTATCATCCCGAGTTACCAATATCAGCACGAGGGCCTCTGGCCCGAGGACTGATATTGGTCGAGGGATGATACAGCATGTGATACAGATTTTGCCATGTATTATACAGTTTATCATATATTTAAACAGAGGACTACTAAGCCAAAAAATACTGTCAAAAATTGAAATCAGTAAGAGAAAATGCATGTATTTTGTGAAGATGAAAATTTCAAAATGGGCATAAAGGACTAGAAGTTTTGGACTATATCTAACATGTTAAGGAAAAAAGTTTGCTAGATTTTTGTCTCGCCCGTAGCGAAAGTCGCGGAAAGCGAGACATATGCGTACAAAGTATGACTGCGACGGCTTAAACTTTCATGTTAAGTTTTTGTGATTAGGTCACTTTCTCAGTAACCAATGATATTTGGTATTTAGGTTGGTCTTGAGTAGTACATGACAGTCTGCTATATGGCTTTTGTCTGTGACCTCAATTTCATGGTCCAATGAACATGTTAAGTTTTTGTGCTTAGTTTAGTTTCTCAGTAACTATAAGTGGTAGGTCAATGATAT
>MJUU01062625.1:128984-143290 GCA_002080025.1 Modiolus philippinarum
CTTTCAGATGTATGTCAATGGATTTGTCGTAGCTCTTACCGTTTTCGAGCTATAAGGGGTCGAAGGGGCCAAAACTGCAAACTTGCAGATTACATGAAATTGTTATTTTTCATCAGATTTCGATTGGATTTTTTTCTTAGGATTCCACTTGATATAAGCTTTCAGTAGTATGTCAATGGATTTGGTGTAGCTCTTACCGTTTTTGAGCTATAAGGGATCAAAGAGAAACCATAAGGAGTCATAAGGGCTAATATTCATTTTCCCTAGTTTGTGTCCAGCTAATTACTGGGTCAATCCCCAGATTGTGTCCATGCAATTATTATGTCAAGCTCTTTAATATGTCCACACTCACTTTCAATTACACTTGTTCAAATTTCAGTGGTCGACATGCTGCAGTCGTATCATGCAAGGGCGAGACATAGCGACCATAAATTCCGTCGTCGTCATAAACATTTGGTTAACCCTAATGTTAAACTTTTTTTGAACTTCAATAACTTTCTAAGATCTTGGTCAATAGCATTGAAATTTTGACACAATATTCAGTACAACCTCATTATTGAATCCCAAGTATAATTTTGAAAAAAAAAATTCTTATCTTTCCGTATTTTGCCATTTGTTGGACTTAATGCCCCCCCCCGGATCTTTAGATCAGGGGCATATTGTTTTTGTCCTGTCTGTCTGCCTGTCTGTCTGTCTGTCTGTCCGCAACTTTAACCTGGCTCATAACTTTTAATCCAGACGTGATAGGACCTTCATAAGTGGCATTTGTATTGATCATGTGAAGCTAAACATCATTATGCAAATTTCACTAAGGTCAGGTCAAAGGTCAAGGTCACAGAGGTCAAAAGGTCAAAATCTAGATTTTACTATAGCTCGTTAATTACAATTGCTAGAGGCTTGATATTCTATCTGTGCATAGATCTAATGAAGCTTAATACAAATCCACCAAAAAAATTTGGGTCAGTTCAAAGGTCAAGGTCACTGAGTGCAAATTGAAAACTTTAACAAAAACTTGAACATTGCCTATATCTTTTCAGCCAGATGTGATAGGACCTTCATATTTGGCCTGTATATTGGTCATATGAAACTGAACAGCATTTAAGGTCAGGTTAAAGGTCAAGGTCACAGAGGTCAAAAGGTCAAAATCTAGATTTTGGTATAGCTAGTTAATTACAGTTGCTAGAGGCTTGATATTATGTTTGTGAATAGATCTAGTGAAGCTAAATACAAATCCACCCCAAAAAATTTGGGTCAGGTCAAAGGTCAAGGTCACTGAGTGCAAAATTGAAAACTTTAACATTGCCTATATCTTTTCAACCAGATGTGATAGGACCTTCATATTTGGCCTGTATATTGGTCATATGAATCTGAACAGCATTATGCAAATTTCACTAAGGTCAGGTCAAAGGTCAAGGTCACAGAGGTCAAAAGGTCAAAATCTAGATTTTGGTATAGCTGGTTAATTACATTTGCTAGAGGCTTGATATTCTGTATGTGAATAGATCTAATGAAGCTAAATACAAATCCACCAAAAAATTGGGTCAGGTCAAAGGTCAAGGTCACTGAGTGCAAAATTAAAAACTTTAACAAAAACTTTAACATTGCCTATATCTTTTCAACCAGATGTGATAGGACCTTTTTTTGCAAATTTCGCTAAGGTCAGGTCAAAAGTCAAGGTCATGGAGTGAAAATTTGAAAACTTGAACATTGCCGATATTTTTCCAACCAGATGTGATGGGACCTTCATATTTGGCCTGTATATTAATCATATAAAGCTGAACATCATTATGCAAATTTCATTAAGGTCTTCAAAATATCCGGCAGCAACCATATGACTTCATGCACAGCTTCAGGTGGTGAACTACAACTGTGTAACATTTCATGAAAATCCAAGCAGCCGTTTAGGAGAACATGCGCTGACAAGGTACATTAACGGACAGACAAACGGAGGGACGGACAGGGTGATTCCTATATACCCCCCAAACTTTGTTTGCGGGGGATATAAATACCTCTTATGAAATCAGACATCAAAGTACTTATAGCACTGATTCAAGGTGGTTCAGATTCTTAAACTGCACATTCACCTCGTGCATCTGATGAAAATTGAAATCTACAATTAAAATGTTGTAAAAATGATTTTAAATACTTTATTGATAATAAATAAAATGAAATGAGCAAAATTTATGCTGCCAGTTTACAAAATATGTCACTTTTTGAAAAAACTCTTATTTTATTAAAAGGAGATAATTCTCAAGAAATAGTAAGGGAAAAATCTCATTTTCATGATTTTTTCAAAAATATGATTGGTGACCATTATTTTTATTTGATATTTCCGAAGATATTCGTATAACATACTTTATACTGCATTTCTATTGTTTTATTCATATAAACATTTCTAAAATTGTATTTCCTCCCTAAATAGACTATATTAAAAAGGTCAAAATCTTGCTAAATTTCTGGAGGCTTCTCCTGGAATTTACTAAAAATTTTTCAGTCACAGGAAAATAAGAAAAATCTATTATTTTGTTTTAATCCCCCAAACTACCTTAATGCAGTCGTATTATCAATGCACTGATAGCACCAATAGATAGAAACACAATGACTTAATTAAAAGAGGGAGTGAAAGTTGTTTTACTTCTTGATAATGCCTGATCTGAGTTTGGAAATTCTGTGTTTGCAAAAAAAATTGGGTTACTTTGTCCTAGATTTCATGCATGTGTGATTCAGGTTAAAGTTTGCATTAAAGTAAAGATCTAGGATACCATAGCAGGGAGAGGAATAATAATATTTTGTCAGTAGATGTGCCACAGATAGTCAAGAGGTTCCTGAAAAAATTGGGTCACTTTGACCTTTCCATGCATGAGTGACTATTGTTGAAGTTTTTGTATTACTTGTGATATGAAATACTACAGCAAGGAGACAATAATATTTTGTTAGTAGATGTGCCTTGGATTATAGTCATTAGGTTTCTGATAGGAATTAATTCACTTTGACCTACACACGGGTCACCATGCATGAGTGAGTCCAGTCATAAGGTTTCTGATAAAAGTAAGGTCACCTTGACCTACATTTCATACAGACAAGAATCAAGTAAAAGTTGTATTTTTGGTTTACAATGCCCTTAGTCAATGTTTAGTAGGTGATTATTTAGATGTCTGCAACCGACTTATTTAATCAAAAAGGGTATTAACAAGAGCTGTCGCCAAATGGCAGCCAGTTATACCCCCACTCATTGAACACTGAATCAATATGGAAAGTGCAAATGTAAGTGTGTGGGGATACAATACAGGTGTGGACACAGTACAAGTGTGGATACAAAACAAGTACGGACACAATCATAAATCATAAAAAATAGTGGGGAAAAATCAAAGTTATGGTAAAACAGGAAGAAGATGAGTGACAGACTGAAAAGGGGAGATCCGGTACAACTCATCATACCAAAGCTTCAGACCAAATATCAAATCATTACTACACACACAAGCTGTGAAATCCTTGACGAAAATCTTTCACTATATGGCTATAATGGGAAAAATCAAGTTTTCGTAAAAAACAGGAAGTCAATGAGTGACGGACTTGAAAAGGGGAGACACAGTACAACTCATCATACCAAAGCTTCAGACCAAATATCAAATCATTACTACATACACAAGCTGAGAAATCCTTGACGGAAGATGTTCCAGATGGAAGGACAGACAGACAGACCAAGGTAAAACAGTATACCTCCTCTCCTACGGAGCAGGGGTATAATTAGAATCTTTCAGACTGATCCCTTCTCTTGTTCAATTTTAACTGTGTTGTTCATTTAATTAACCTCCCTTTGGTGGCTTACTTTTACCTTTGAAAAATAAAATGTTCTGAAAAATAATAATCATTGTATTAGCAAACAGGAAGTACAACAGGTCTGTTAAGGGGGAACAGCATAATTCACCTTAATGATTCTAAAGGTGCAAAAATAGTATAAAAACGTTTATTTTCACAAATTAAGAACTCCTCTCATGATTGTCAAAAATTGTTTTAAAATTATCAACATATAGGCATTAGGTAAACAGGAAGTGAATGAGGGACCTAGAAAGGAAAACATGGTATAACTCATCATACTAAGGCTTCAAACCAATTATTAAATTAATACTACATGTATAGGTGAGAAATCTTTTATGATAATCATTTTCAACATATCATAAAACAGAAAGTTAGTGACAAACCTGGAAAGGAATGCACAATAGCAATGTAACATAAATGGATTTGAATAGGAATGAAATTTCAAATCAGCATACTCCAGCTTCAGACCAAATATCATGCAATTAACTAATATTGATTGATGTTTGAATAAGATCTGCAGTGACAGCCATCTAGAATTATGATCCATACAAGAAGTATGCCTAGTTTTCAAGATGTAGCAATTTACAAGATTTTCCCATAGGGTCCAGTGTTAAACCAAGATGATGTTATTTACCAGATGAACTAATAACATTGTCTATGTAGTTATAGTAGCAGTCATGTTTGGTTTAATTACATTACTAGGCCTAGTGGTTTCAGAAAAGAAACAAATGGAAAAGGAACTGGATAGATGCAGGACAAACTCGAATGATAACAATTTTTTTACGATGACCATTTGAAAGCTATTTCAACTAATGTAACTAATACGAGTGATGACATGTTTGCATGCAAACACAAGTCACCCAAACCAGATTCCATACCCAATTCCCTTTTGAAAAATGCTGTGTTGTATATTTATCACCAATGATTGTAATGATGTGTTTTGAAATATTTGTTTCTATTCCTTATGTAAGAACTAGTGTCATAAACTCATTATCTTTTCGTCTATCAGTGTTAGTAGTACTTTGATTCACAGGTTAACACTTCATTAGTGTATGTATACTCCTTTCTCCTATTTCCGGTGTATACCTCATTCCGGTGTAGTTGCGAATTCCGGATTTTCACAGCATTGCGTGTTTGTGAGTGCGCTGGGTTCATATGTCAGTGACGTCAGAAGGTCTGCTATAAACTCCCGTCAACACATAGATGGGACAACAACTATTTCAGCTAATATTGATTATATACACTTACCTTCACGATTTAACTGATATTCACTTAACCTGTGTATTGCATGAAAAGTAAATGAAATATTTTTATTGCTTTTTGGGTCCAAAATAAAATATTGACAAGTCTACATCGTCTGCAACATGTAAAGCTTCCTCAGCAACAGTCACGTGATTTTGAAACGTCAAGATGGTCAAGAAAAAAGTATGAAAAACTAGATAAACAAAAATAAATGATTTTTTTTTTCCTTATTTAAAAAAAGAATCGTAGTTGGTGATCTTTGGTTGTAAATTCCGCAAAGATCCACCAATTTAAACATGAAAAAAAAAATTATATGAATATTTTGGAAAGATTTGGTATAGAATTTGGGAAATGTAAATTAAAGTTTTTTTTTTTAATTATTTAAATAAATTTGTTTCTTATAATAATAATAATAATAATATTAATAATAATCATAATAATAATAATGAAATAACATTGATTTCTTAAACTTAAAGATAAATGTTATTCAAATAAATGTTGTGTTTTATATGCTTCTTTTCAATCTAGAGTACTAACATGTCGTTTTGATTTGTTGATCTTAAATATTGATGTCCGTTTTGGGCCTCCATACACTACTTTACTTTTGCACCGGAAATAGGAGAAACGTCAACAACGCTAAGTGTGATTGACCTGTGACTTTTAATCAAATGTTCAAAAGATAGATATTCGAGTTTGTTTACCGTTGTATGCATCATTTAACAGAATGATGTCTTTATTTTTTTACTGATAGTTATCATAGTAAATGATAGATGCAGTGAGAATATTTATTAAGAGTTTAAGATATTGACCACCGGAATCAGGAAAACCCTGTATACTAGATTGCATCAGAAAAAAAGTTGCATCATAATGGTTTCAATATTGATTCATTGATGAAACCAACATTCCAAGCTTAATATGCACATTTATTGATACTTAAACGTGAAATAAAGCTTTATGGCTGTGACCTTGACCTTTGACCTTGACCTCATTTTGAAGGTCCAGACTTCCTGAACATTTTGTACGTTGAATGTCTTTTAGTTACTTCAATGGTATTTGAGCTATAAGCAAAAAACACGAAATTTGGACAACAAAATTGGTTTTCGGTCCCAAAACCGAAAGCGGTTGGTCCGATAATTTTGGACCCTATGTAACAAATGTAGATCTCAACAAGATACACATTTTCCCCATTACATTCAATCAGTTATCTATTATGGTTTCTGAGATAGTCCAATAACAAGGTCTAGGGTCAAAGTTCAAAGTGACCAATGACCTTTGACCTTGGCATTTTTAAATGTAACACATATCACCTAAGATGAATGGAAAAGGTTTCAGGTTTCTATCTCCAGAAAAACATACTTAAAAGATATGATGAAATTTTCAAGGGTCATGACTCCTGAACGGTTGACCATAGAGTTTCGGTCTAAATGTACAGGTAACAAATGTCGGGCATGACCTAACTAACATTTTTGTCATTATATTGTATCAGCTATCTATTACAGTTTCCGAGATAATCCAATCATAAGATTTGGGGTCAAAGTTCAAAGTGACCAATGATGGTGGTCATTTGAAAAATTTCAACACCCAAGTGCATATCTTTGAGTTGTGATCTATCTACCTCTGAAGTTTGATTATGATCTGAGAATTTGGTTGGACAAGATGATTTTTGAGGCGGAATAATAATAATAATTTTATATTACATTGAAATACATACATGTTTCATTGAATTTTGACCACCCATTTTTGAGGAAACTAGTACGTCAATTGTTCATAAAACAATTGATAAGTCTTTCACGAAAGTTGCATCATAGTATTATCATAAATGATCAACAATTTAAGCTAAATATGTACATTTACTGATACTTTTATGCGAAATAAAGTTTTTGGCTGTGACTTTGGACTTTGACCTTGACCTCATTTTGAAGTTCACATCTTCCTTTACATTTTTGTATTGAATGTCTCTTTGTATCTTCAATGGTATTTGAGCTATAGGCAAAACACCTGAAATCAGACATCAAAAATCGATTTTTGGTCCATTGGTCCAATAATTTTGGACCCAATGTAACAAATGTAGATCAAAACAAGACACATATTTTTGCCATTACATGTTATCAGCTATCTACTACAGTTTGTGAGTTAATCCAATGACAAGGTCTAAGGTCAAAGTTCAAAGTGACCAATGACCTTTGACCTTGGCATTTTTAAATGTAACACATATCACCTTAGTTGAATGGAAAAGGTTTCAGGTTTCTATCTCTAACCGTTTTCGAGAAAAACCTACTTAAAAGATGTGACGAAACTTTCAAGGGGCATAACTCCTGAACAGTTGACTATAGAATTTCGATCCGACTGCAAGAAATGTCCGTCATGACCTAACTAACATTTTTGTCATTACATTGTATTAGTTATCTTTTACAGTTTCCGAGTTAATCAAATAATAAGATTTGGGGTCAAAGTTCTAAGTGACCAATGAAGGTGGGCATTTTGAAATATTTCAACACCTGATTGCACATCTTTGGGTGGTGATCTACCCTCCTGTGAAGTTTGGTTATGATTGGACAAGGGGTTTAAGGGGATACGATACAGTACCAAGGGCAGATAATAACGTCGCCGCATGTGGCATGTTGTTTTCGCGACGTCACGATAGACTCACGAAACCCAGACTACGCGAATTGTGGACAGAATCTATGATAAAATCGACGTGGTTGTGAATGGCTCGAAGTGGTAGCTCCAGATCCGACATACTTGTTAAATTGAAACCTGATAGCAAAGACTTCCTATCGGCATCGTTTGCAGTAGAATCCATTTTTCCTAAGAACAATTTGATTTCGTAAAAAAAGATTTACACTTGTTACAAGTGAACAACCGTGACCGCACAGTAGAAATTTATCAAGTTTGCTATAATTATTATCACTACTGGAATACAAGTCCATAAAAATACTAAGAAATTTCAAGAGTCATTAAAATCTTGTGACTTTTCCAGTGACTTATTTTTTTGCTTTTATTGAATTAGCTTCCCGTGGAATTTCTATAACCTATAAGTACATTTATCTCCCGTGAAAATGCCGTTAATAAACAACTGAATGTAGGAATGAACAAGAACACCACAAAATTAAAAACTTGAAATCTTGCGTAATTTTTAGCGCATGGGTTAACAAATATCGAGGTTGTTAGTTCGAAGCTAGCATGAGACAGCTGAAAAATAATCCGTGAAAATTATGTGACTTTTCTAAAAATGAATGGGTTGCCGCGAGGGAGTCGGGTGGTGCATTATCATGGCCATTTTCAGGGCAATTTCACGGCATTTTACGATTTGAATTTTCACGGGGTGCTGTGAAAATTCAATTAAAACTCCATGAAAATGGCTATTTCATATCACAATATTTTTACCATGCAAATTTTGTAGTTAATATTATTATTCAATATATTGTCAATAAGTATATAGGCACGAGTATCTGAATATTGGAGAGGCACTATAATAACACTACACATGCATGATAATTATCCTATGAAACACATTTAACTTTAAATGAAGGTCGGTATAATCTTTTTCGGGACAACGGGAAAGGTCATTTATTTCACCGAGAATTCGGGAAAACACTTATCAGGAACGGGATTCGGTCAATTTCATTTTTTTGGGATGTGTTTGACTGATCTTTGTGAATGTCTTTAGACGGAAGTAATCATTAATCACAGGATAAATTTTCTGTTGTGTCTGATGTCTTCTATTTCCTGTTTAACTGTTTAATGGTGAGTCAACTCTGTTCAATTTTTCACAACCCTTACATGCGGGAAAACACAGATTGACGACGTTTAAGTTTCCGAGCGAAATATTTGTAACGTCATTTCGCGCCAAAACCGGCAATGTTCATTTGTAGTGATAAAAAATGACAGTTTTATGTCTGTAGCTTTAAAATAAGCACATGGACCCCCATTTTTCAAAGCGAATTTCGAAAGAGTGATGTTTCACGGAGATCTCTGCGAATTTTGAAGAAAAAATCAGTTCACAATTTTTTTCTGTGTGAAATTTTACCTACTAGAAACGGACGTTTATTCAATAAATACTTACATAAATGTCAATTTCGAACCACAAATAATGAAATTTTGTATTAAAATTTTTACTTAACTTCTACAGAATTATCTCACGAAACTGTAGCAAAAAACCCGGGGCAATTAGCTTAATTAGTTTTAAAGTTATGACATTTTAAAAATTACTGTAAAAATCAATTTTTTACGTAACATTTTGGAAAATGGGCGATTTTGAATCGCAATTATCTCGAAAACGAAATCATGAAGGTATGCTTTTCTTTGCAGATTTGGAAAGAGCATGTTCAAATTGACTTTATTTCAAAATTTCGCGAAAAAATTAGTTCAGGATCTTTATTGTATCGTATCCCCTTAAGAGAATTGGGTTGGACAAGATGATGGAAAGAGGCGGAAAAATAATAAGAAGAAACGGTGCAAAAACAATAAGTCGCCAAACTTTGTTGGGGCGACTTAATTATGCAATCTGTTAAATCTATATGCTAGTCATATGTAAACTGATTAAACATTTATTGGGAACCCAAGAGTGATAGTCTGACAACTGATGATATAAATGTTATTTCTTGAAAAAAAAACTCACATGTCATACCAGACCACTAGTAGCCTACAAGAGTTTCATGTGTTGATAAAAATCCAATGTGACCACCAACAATGATATAGAGGCATAAAACAATGAGAAACCTCGGTAAGTTATCTCCCTGTACCAAGTTAGTTTTGTAATGTTCAAAGAGGAAATAAGTTCAATAAGCACATCAAAAGCCTCTGTTGATATTTAAATAAAAATTATCTCTACTTTGACTATACATTTGTACATAACTAACTTGTTACAGGGAGATAACTGACCAAGGTTTCTCATTATTCATTGCTGTAATATTTTTATAGTGCAATTCATATAAAATCAGGACTTTATCCAAAAAAATATCGAGAATTCTTGTCTGATTTTAATAAAATTTTCACTGTAAACACAAAATGATGTCAAGTTTATATGTATATCTGGACACATTTTTTTATGAGCTTTTTTAAGGGATTTGAGGAGTTAAACTGAAGTTAAAACTTGATGTCACAATTTTACTTGGATAAATATGGACTTTCCATTCCATAAATTAAGGTTTGTATCTATATCATTGATTCTGGAAAACAGCAATGCAGGAAATTATATAAAAATATACGATTAAACTGTCAGTGAAACTTTTATCAAAATCTGATAGGAATTGACTTCACAGTATTTTTTTGAAAAAGTCCTGATTTCATACGAAATTCACTGTAAAAATATTACAGCAATGAATACTTTTTGCAAGTCTCTGTACTTCCTAATCATTATGAGATACCTACCATACAACTTTCCTTTAAATTTTGGTTGTATTTGTTTGGGGTTAGTAAGGGTTTGGGGGTCATAACAGTTGATCAAAATAAGATTTTTAATAGGGCCATAGGATTGAATTTGCTTTTAGTGGTTTCAGATGAATTAATAACCATAGTCTCCCAGGAGCCTGTATCGCTCACCTGGCTTTCAGTTGCCACAATCATGGTAACATTGTAAGTTATACAGTTGATCTTCTGTTTTCAAACTTTGGTAGCTCAAACACCTCAAATATCTTGAACTGTTTTTAAAGTCTGGTCATGTTTTACTATATTTCTTTGTTGGGCTTTTTTGACAAAAACGTTCTTGCTAAGGACCACTTTCGACACCAGTTTTGATGTCATTTTGTAAATGGCAGTCAACAAACAATTTTCAACATCAGTTTTCAAGTCTCAACATCAATATCTACTTGGAAATCAAATTTCATTGAAATCCGACAATGTTGAACTTTCCTGCCTTTTTTGGCGGCAATTTTGAAAATGGCGGTCAACGAACAATTTTTAACATCAGTTTTGAAGTTATGACATCAAGACCAGTTTGGAAACCAAATGTCATTGAAATCGGACAATGTTGAATTTCCCCGCCTTTTTTTGGTGGCCATTTTGAAAATGGCTGTCAACGAACATTTTTCAACACCAGTTTGAAGTCCCAACATCAATATCTATTTGGAAACCAAATTTCATTGAAATGGGACAATGTTGAATTTTCCCACCTTTTTTGGCAGCCATTTTGAAAATGGCGGTTTACAAACAATTTTCAAAACGGGTTTTGAAGTCGCAACATCAATATCTATTTGGAAACCAAATTTCATTGAAATCAGACAATATTGAATTTTCCCACCTTTTTTGGCGACCATTCACCAGTTTTGAAGTCGCAACATCAATATCTATTTGGAAACCAAATTTCATTGAAATCGGAATATGTTGAATTTTCCCGCTTTTTTTGCAACCATTTTGAAAATGGCGGTCAACAAACAATTTTCAACACCGGTTTTGAAGTCGCAACATCAATATCTATTTGGAAACCAAATTTCATTGAAATCGGACAATGTTGAATTTTCCCGCCTTTTTTGGCGGCCATTTTGAAAATGGCGGTCAAGGAACAATTTTCAACATCAGTTTTGAAGTCGCCACAGCATGGCAAACATTTCATCAATTTACACTTAACCTTCATCTTCTATAGTTTTGGAAATAAAAGATGAAAATAAGAAAATTTTAAAAATTTGGTGAAAAAAGGGCAATAACTCCTACAAGGGTTTATGGATTTTCTTCAAAATTTCAGGGTGGGTAGATCTTGATATGCTGAACATTTTTGCAATTTACACTTGACCTCTATCTGTTACGCTTTTTGAAATAAAAAATAAAAAATGCAAAAATTTTGAAAATTTAATGGAAAAAGGGCTATAACTCCGAGATGGGTTTTCAGATTTTCTTCAAAATTGCACAGTGGATAGATCTCATCATGCTGATCATTTTTTACTCTGTCAGATTTTTGATATCTGTAACGGTTTTCAAGTTATTAGCCAAAAACTGCAATTTACCCTATGTTCTATTTTTTAGCAATGGCGGCCATATTGTTCAACAGAGGGACAAACTGAACATCAGTTTGAGAAGCCATACCCTGATGATGATTCAGGCCGAGTTTGGTTACATTTGGCCCAGTGGTTTCAGAGGAGAAGATTTTTGAAATGGTTGACAGACAGACAGACAGACGGACGGACAGACGGACGCATAGTGATGGCAAAAGCTCACATGGCCTTTTAGGCCAGGTGAGCTAAAAATGATGTTTTTCCCACATGGTCCAATGTTAAATATGAATTCCTTGCTGGCTGCCATACTTTTTGTCAGATCGCAACAAAATGAGCAATCTTTGTAAAGATCCTTTCATACATCCTTCCTGTAAAGTTTGGTTGAATTTGCTTCAGTGGTTTCAGAGTAGATTGTGAAAATGTGAAAATGAACGGATGCTTGATGCCAAGTGATTGCAATAACTATGAGTCAGGTGAGCTAAAAACAATCATGTGGATATTTTGAAAACCACTGTTTTGATGCATGCACAGCTCTGTATAATATTGAAGTTTGTAACATATCCTTACTTTATATCAAAATCATGTTTTTGAATCAAGTCCAAAATCTGAATTTGACTGCTAGCAGTTATCACTGCCCACTACTTTAACCACTATGGGGAATATATGTACACTATTTGGTGTTGCAATCATTTTAAATTTGTAGTTCAAGCCTTTGATTCCCATTACAGTCTGTAGTGTTGGAATCAATTTTCATTTAAGTTTAACACATTCTCTGCTAATGCATTGCCAAAACAGTAAAATCTGGAGTTAATCCATCAGATCCTAAAACGTAGTAGTAAGTCTTCCAGGGCAGATATTTGTCGCCTGCAAAATAGGCAAAAAATGATTAGTCTCATACAAGTTCCGTCAATCAGAAATTGGGCATGCGAGAGATCAAAAACTCTGTTACAGGGTATACGTCATCATACTGATACTCCATGCCAAATTGCAGAAGGCTGGGATATGTGGTTCCTGAGAAAAATGTGACACAAATTTTCAAGGCCCAAAAAATATTCTAAGTTCTGTCAAACAGGAAGTAGTCATGCGAGAGATTCAAAACTCTGTTACACAGTATAGGTCACCATACTGATACTCCATGACAAATTGCAGAAGGCTGGGATATGTGGTTCCTGAGCAAAATGTGACACAAATTTTCAAGACGCAAAAAATATTCTAAGTTCCATCAAACAGGAAGTAGTCATGTGAAAGATCCAAAACTTTGTTACATGGTATAGGTCACCATACTGATACTCCATGCCAAATTGCAGAAGGCTGGGATGTGTGGTTCCTGAGAAAAATGTGACAGAAATTTTTTGTGACGCCAATGCCAGACGACGGACGCAAGAAGACAGATAGTTATCCCTATATGTCGCAACTGCGTGAATGCAGGCGACACCATAACGTGTGCTTATCATTTCCAGTACTTATAGTTGTGATAGATATTGGAAAGAGTTGTGATAGATATTGGAAAGAGAACTTGAGGCTCAGAAGACTTGCTTTCTAGTATCAGCAGATTTCTCTATATACCGTATATCGGGTTATTTTCGCTGAGTTTATAATTCACATTTTTATACTCATTCTAATGCCTTTGAATTGGTAGTGAAATTTACGCGGAGGCTAAAATTCACGTATGATTATGTACCGCGAACATAGCGAAAATTAGACACACACGAAAAAAATCCCGATATACGTATGAGGAATTGTAAACGGCAGCAATCTAAGTGAAGGAAGTTCCATACACCATTGCTGTAAAGTTTTGTTTTTTAACTTTCTCCATTTGTTTCAGAAAAGATAGTCAAAATGTGTTTATGTTCGGCCCTGACGGCCTTGTTTTTTTGGCAGATTGGAATGTTAAAATGTGCTTTTCCCTCAAGGTCCAATATTAAAGTACTTTCCCCACTGGCAGCCATGTTTTTTGGGGGATCAAAAAAGTTTCTCCAATCTATAAGAAGGACCTTCCATACATCATTCCTGTATTTTGGTTTAATTCGCTCAAGTCATTTCAGAAGAGATAGTCAAAATGTGAGTTTTCCCATCGGGTACAATGATAAACTATGTTCGGCCATGGAGGCCATGTCTTTTGGCAGATCAAAAAAATTTTGGCAATCTTAGTAAATGACCTTCCATACATTATTTCTGTAAAGTTTGAATGAAATATCTTCAGTTATTCCAGCGTAGATATTTAAAATGTCCTTTCCTGTAGGTCCAATGTTATACTATGTTCCCATCTGGCAGCAATGTTTTTGGTGGATCAAAAAAAAAAAAAAAAAATTGGCA
>MJUU01062626.1:0-27464 GCA_002080025.1 Modiolus philippinarum
CGGCGGCGAACCAGGGGTGGGGTCAAGGAAATCTTCGTGAAATGGTTGGGATATCTGAAATCTTTCAATTCATGGGTCAAGCAATCCGACTGCCAATAACCCCCAGCAAGCTTTCCGGTCTCGATTGAGGGAGACCAGAAAGTCTTGATTTACGCATGCTTTAGCTCGACGAAGAGCCTTAATGCGTCAAGATCCGCTTGCAGGCGGTCGTAGACGGCTTTGGTGATGGGCTCATTATCCGTCTGGGGGAGTGGGAAATTTAGCACGCGATACTTTTGCATATCGATATCCGCGTCTCTCCGCCGCCATTGGTATTGCTGTAATCCGATATATCTACCTTCGAGTCCAGAATCTTCCTCAGGGCCATGACGTCATTCTTCTCGGCCGTCTTGAGGCGCCGCACCTCCTCCTGCAGTTTGACGACCTTCTCTTCCAGCTTATCGTCCGCGGCCTCGAGCCTCTTCTGGGACTGCTTCACGAATCTCTTCGTCGCGCCGTCATTATTCTTCTCCGGATACTTGAGATTGACGATGCGATTGAGATTCATATCCAGATCCTCTTTGATCTCATCCTTGCGGCTGGCCCCTCTGGTGAGGCCCATGCTTAGACCAAATTTATCGACCATGCTTTATCTATAGCAGGGAGAAAACGACGTCCTCGAAGGTCCAGCCTTCCGATAGTCGCTTCAAGACGTAAAGGCAAAGATGGCCGCAGATGACCGATCCGCGCGGCTGCACTTCGTCCGTATAATGATCGATCGGCAGGCCCAGATAGCGTCTCAGCTCGGTCGGTGGCGGCAATCCATATGAGCCAAAGTAGATTATCCGGCTGCGGTCTTTGAACCAGTAAGTCCAGTGAGTCCCGGGGCCTGCGAGATCATCATGATTCAGGATGCCACACTCGAGATTTCTGGGCTTGGCTGGTAGGTCGTCGCGCATGAAGACGCCTCTGAAGTGGGGGATATGCAGATTGTTCACGGCTCGCTCGAGCTCAAGATTGGTCAGGGGCTTATCCATTTATCTAGGGAGGGATGGGCATTCGCACCCGTCAGAGCCTGCAGAGGGTAGAGGGGGTGGCGAAGTGAGAAGATTTTCCCGAGGCTCACGGACCTCGAGAAAATTCTGGGGGGATGGGAGGGAGAGGCCACCTCAGTCTTGGGCGATTCGGTAGTGACCATGGGCAAGGGTGCTGATGCCGTCGGGTAGGATGTGGCGCTTATCGTCATTGGAGGAGAGGGATTTCTTGCACGTCTCGAGCATCAGGACCTGGTGGAGCCGGCTGCGGATGATATTCATCGAGCGATACTTCTCCTTGCCCGTATCCAGGCACTCCTTATAGTCGGCGAAGGTCAGATTGGTCTCGACCACGCTCTTCTTCACGCCCTTAGCCTTCTTGCACTCTTCATGATCCACCTTGAAGGCATATGCTTTCGGCCGGAGACCCACATACTCACTCATTGGATGGCCGCCGCACTCATCCTTGAATTTGCCGAGCACTTTATTATTCACACCGGCCTGGATTCCGGAGGCATGGTCTGGGGCATAGTTGGACGTATCGAAGCACTGCTGCACGCTCTCCGCCATATCCTTATATACGTCCGCCGTCTGGATATCGCAGATCAAGCTATCCGTATCCGTGTAGCAGATATTGAGCCGATCGCCATACCGGGGCTTCAGATGATCGTAGACGAAGTCGGTCATCAGGGTCTTTGATATATCCAGGATTGCGAATCCTAGGTAGATGGGCTTATCGAAGACCAGCTTGGTGCGATGCATATGGACGGCGGCCAGATCTTCGCTGAAGACCGTCCTGCGCTTGAAGTTGGGGTTGGCCACTAGCTTCCGGGCGACCTTCTCGCTATTCACCAGCCGCACGTCCACCCTATTGCGGATATCTTCCATGGTCTTCCCGAAGACCGAGTTGACCATGAGCTTGAAGAAGTCCTTCTCGAAGGCGGTGGATGCTGCCGCCTTGCAAGCCGTATTCTTCTCCACATACCCCCTCAGCCATGGGCTTTGGGTGAATCGGAGGGCGCGATGGATCTTCTTCAGCTTCAGAGCCCGGGCAAGATACTTCTTCAGATTCACGTAGTGGACCACGTATTTCTCCTTGTCGTGGAGGTTGGCCACCAGCTTCCTGACTCCATTGATCACCATGGATTCTGGCGCGAGGGGATAATCGTTGTGGCGATCGTGGAGCTCTCTGGGATATTCGAGATCCACTTCCAAGATGAATCTTTGCTCATCCTCTTCGCCGAGCGTGCTGAGATCTGGGACTTCCGAGGGATCGATCCACGTGAAATCTCCGGTGGGCAGAGCCCGACTCATCGCCCACCCGTAGAGATTATTCGCGTCCAGATACATCAGATAGTTGGTCGGCTTGCTCGGGTCGAAATCTTGCACGAAGGGATTATTCGCCCGAGCATATCTCTGAGACGCCATGGTCAGACTCCCGCGAATCCCCTTCTCAACCATGAGCAGCATATCGGGGTCGGTGAGAAGTTCAAGCTTGATATCGCTGACCTTGAGCGCGGCGTCGTAAGCCAACACTGGCGCCGTGTAGTAGTGCGCCGGATCGAGACCATAGTGCTTCATGCAGATCTCGCGGAAATTCTCGAAGACGTCGGTGAGCAAGACCACGTCCGTCGCGAGATAGAGGTCGTGGTAATCGCGCATGGTCTTGCATCCAAAGGATTCCCAGACCCCCTGAGCATGCACGTAATCTTCCTCGCTGATATGCTCACCGTTGAGCGTGCTGAAGAAGGCTCCCTTGGGCGGTAGCTGGGTCTCCTGGAGCCTCTCGAAGCTATCCATATAATCGTAGGGGTAGACGCCTTAGCGCAGAAGCAGGTCTAAGTGATTGCTTTTCTGCCCGATCGCCGCGGCGGGAATATCGTACCATTCATCCATTTCCTTGACCGTGAAGGTGATATTCCGCCCCAACGACTTCCTTCACCCTCTGAGAGCAGCCCTGAAGAATCTCGGGTAGCCTGGTGCGCGGGACCCCCTTCTTATGGATCATCAGCCCGTAGAATACGAGCCCCCCCCCCACCTCAATCTCCTGCTCGGTAAGGTAATCGAAGGCCGCCATCAGAGCCTTATTTTCCAGGGAGCACATCACGTTATTCACGGTCGTGCCCCCGATATTGTAGTCCGTCCCTCTCTCAGGCGAGCTTATGCAGGTCAGGATTCAGCTTGATCACTTCCTCCATGATCTGCCTCATTCCCCCATAGTAGTCCCGGAGCCATGCTAGTGCGTCGTGCTTGAGCTTGACGATCTTCCCGTTTATGATGGCGAGCAGGTAGGTTTTGGCATCGTCCCGGCTGATTCCCTCATAGGCCATCAGGTCTGCGATTAGCCTTTCCCGGTCGCTGATATATGCGTCGAGCCATGTGCACGCGATGCCTTTTTCATGGCAATACCAGGAGAGCAGAGTCGGATGCGCATTCTTCATATCGATATTAATCATATGATCTGCGCATAGGGTATGCCGAATACGGCGGCGGATATTCTGGAGCCTGATCTTCTCGCCGGTCCAATACCTCCCGAAGTCGTGGCGCTGGTAATATCGCATCGGGCACTCACCCAGGGCATTGGTGCGGGCCAAGTAATCCTTCAAGAGTGTCAGCTGAGCATCCTTATCCGCCTTCTGCCCCTTGATATATCTACTCCCCAGCTCGTAGTCTTCCGGATGCGTCACGATATGCCTCAGCTTTTCCAGTTCGATCACTTCGCGCAAGGTGATGCTCCGCCCATTCTCCGATTCAAAGTGCCCGATCTTGAAGAGCTCCGGATCCATCGGCTTAGCCCCAAATTTCCGCCTCATATTGGTGAAGGCATCGGCCGGCGTGGATTCTACCAGCTTCTGCAGGCTTGCCCCCATAAACTTGAAGCTATCGATGAAGCGCAGGTGCTGATAGAGCGTCTTCTCTTTCCCCTTCTTATCCTTATACGAGCTGACCGCCACGCTCTTGGTGAATGAGATGTAGCGCTCCTCGGTGTTGGGGATGCAGTTGGTCTTGCCCTCGGTAGCCCCCAGCGCCTTGATGAAAAGATGGGCATCATAACCGGCCAGATTATGGAAGATGACCGGTATGAATTTCGGCACCTGATAGTTCAGATTACACTCATTTTGCGCGGCCCCTCTGAATCTGCCCGTGAAGTGGCAATGGTCCCTTACCTTATCCTCCCCAAGCTCCTGGCCGCAAATGGAGCACTTGGTGGCTTCTGCGAAGGCGATCTTATCTTCCTCCGTCATCGCCATGGGCTTCTTGAAATCGCCCTGCTGATAGATCTCCCGGATGTCTTTCGTCAGCCGATCCACGAAGATCTGCCCCACGTCCTCCCCTTCCTGCTGCATGGTGTAGATCACCGGCTCCTTGGCGTATACCGTCTCATCGAAGCACTTGATATGGTAGCAGAATCCCGATGGGACGTGCTTCTGGAGGATCTTGGTATGGGGTTTGGTCGGCTCGCCCCCTTCCACCTTCTGCTTTATAAGCTCCATCACGCGCTCCAGCAGCTGCACGATTCTGTCTACGCCAGCCTTTGCCGGTTCAGGCCCCACCTTGGTCGTGAAGCAATCGAAGTCTGCGTAGACGACGAATGGTACCTTCATCGACCGAATATGGTCTTGGAAACTGACGTAGCTCCCTTCGCTCGGCATCTCGATTTTCACCGCCTTCTTCTGACCGCAATATTCCATGTGCTGGTCAAGCTTTTCTTGCCGAGTGAAGTGATTCAGACATCGGCGGCAGAAGTAAGCTTCCCCATCGTGATCGCTCACCTGCGCCGTCAAGAGCCGCGAGAGATTCTTCACCCAGCAGTAGTGCCGCGTCTCATCCTTAGCTACTAGCATGAGATCCACGTGCTTTGCCCCGGCATCATCCTTTTCGGATATCCTCATCGGGTAGGTCCCTCCCTCCTTCCCTGTATCGAATCCGTATACGTTGACCTTGATCCCCTCATTGAGCCTCTCGAACCTATCGACTGCCCGGAATGAGACGGGGAATTCGATGCTGTCGAATCTTAGCTCATCCGCCCACTTTTTGTACTGCTTGACTCGGCTAGCACTCTTCTGATCCACCTCCTCGTGACGGAGGGCCGAGAGAATTGCCCATTTGAAGCACTGCTGATCCTCATTTTTCACGTTGATTATTGCCTTCTTGGCCGCGAGCTTCTTGGGAGTGGGATATATGAGCCTCCCTTGAGGGGATTGTACTCATTCAGCTGAATCTCCAACTTCTCGACGCGCCCAAAGGTCCATCCGCTCCCCCCAGCCTGGAAAGTCGCCATGCTCTCAATGACCTTATCCTCCATCCGCGCTATCACTTCGTCCAAATCTGCCGACTCAGTGATTACTATCAAGGCCGACCGGAATTTTGGATTGGCGTATATATTTTCACGGGTCGCCGGGCTGATCTTCACCATCTCCACGTGGAGGATTATCTCCGCTTTCAACCCCTTCTTTTCCGCCAGCCTCTCCGAAATCGTGCTTCGGATTTTCCCCCAGCTTAGCCTGATGAAAGTTCCCACGTCCTGCTGCGTCTTGGGCTTGATGATTACCGTGCCAAATACCCCACCCACGGCCTCCCGCTTATCCGCAACCTGGATGAGATCCGCGGCTTCCTCAATTTTCTGCTTCACCTTCTCGACCAGCTGATCTTTCTTCAGCCGGGAGATATTGGTGATCCCCCTCCGCCTCGCGATCGCCTTGAGCTGCTTCCTGGTGAATATTTCCCGGCGCTTGAATTTTCGGTCGGTCGCCGACTCAATGAGCCGCACCAAATCCATCTTATTCTTCCTGCTATACCCCTTCACCCCTTCCTCCTTGGCGATTTTCATCAGTTCCCCCATGGTCTCGGCCACCCTAAATTTCCCTCCGATCGGCTGATCGGCATCGTCTCGCCGCTGGGTATGCCTCCAGCAAAGCCCATCTTTCCCGGTTTTGCCCTTGCTAAGCTGCCCCTTTTTCCTTTTCAGTGGGGTATTGCAGAATTTCTGCATTTCGGGGGATGAAGTTGGTCTGCTATCTTCGCAGACGGTATCTTCGTAGCAATCCATGATAATCTTGGATGGCATGATTTTATTTATCCTATTCAAATTTGGAAAATTTTTTAGATGGCCTGGTGATTTTTTTTTTCGGTCCTTGCCTCCCTGCACTTTTCAGCATCCCCGCCTCGCTCAATACTCATTTGCATCCCAGGGCCCCGAAATTGGGGTCTGATGCAGAATTCCTGCTTGAAAACTTAACATGCTCTCTAGACCGTAAAATTGAGGTCAAGGACAAAAGCCATATGACAGACTGCCATGTACTATCTAAGACCAACCTACATACCATATATCATTGACCTACCACTTATAGTTACTGAGAAACTTAACTAAGCATAAAAACTTAACATTTTCATTGAACCGTAAAATTGAGGTCACAGACAGAAACCACATAGCAGACTGTCATGTACTACCCAAGACCAATCTATATTACCAAATATCACTGACCTACCATTTATAGTTACTGAGAAAATGACCTAATCACTTAAACTTAACATTCTCACTAGACAAACCCAAATACCAAATATTATTGACCTTACAATAATCGATACTGGGAAACTTAACATGATCACTAGACCTAAATTGAGGTCAAGGACAAAAGCCATATGACAGACTGTCACATACTATCTAAGACCAACCTACATACCAAATATCACTGACCTACCACTTATAGTTACTGAGAAACTAAACTAAGCACAAAAACTTAACATGTTCATTGGACCGTGAAATTGAGGTCACAGACAAATACCATATAGCATACTGTCATGCACTACTCAAGACCAACCTATATACCAAATATCATTGACCTACGATTTATAGTTACTGAGAAAATGACCTAATCACAAAAACTTAACATGATGGTTTACGCCGCCGTCGCCGCCGCCGTCGCCGTCATACTTTTGTATGCATATGTCTCGCTTTCCGCGCCTTTCGTCGCGGGCGAGACAAAAAGCTTTAAATTGGAAAGTCAGGAGGTATTGATGGTATAACGAAATTTTAAGGGCAGACATGACAACAATAGTGAAGTATCTTGAAAAAATGTTTACAGCTATTTGGAACAAAGAGAAAATACCAGATGACTGGAGCAAAGGATTGATAGTCAAAATCCCGAAAAAGGCGACAAGTCAGTACGCGACAATTACCGAGGCATCACCCTACTATCAGTGCCAAGTAAGATCTTCTCCAGAGTAACAATTCAGAGAATACAAAATGGCATAGATGACAAATTGCGAAAAGAGCAAGCCGGATTCAGAAGGGGAAGAACTGTTTACACTGAGAAACATACTAGAACAGTGTAATGAATGGAATGCTCCCTTTTTATCAACTCTGTCGATTTTGAAAAACATTCAACTCAATTCACACAGACAGCCTATGATCCACCATGAAACACTATGGCATACCGGAAAAATTAATCAAAATGATAAAACTATTGTATGACACTTTCCAGTGTTCGGTACTGGTTGATGGTGACGAATCAGAGTGGTTTAGAGTAACAACTGGTGTAAAACAGGGCTACACTATGTCCGGATTCCAATTCCTCCTAGTCATCGACTACATCATGAAGAAGACAACAGAAAGGGAACCAACTGGAATAAGGTGGAAGTTTACAACTAAACTTGAAAACTTAGATTTTGCAGACGATCTAGCAAAGTACAAAGACATTCAAAGGAAAACTCAAAAACTACATAAAAAACAACGGCAGTAGAATACCGAAGGAACAAAGCACAAGATTACACAAATCAAAGTCCAGAGACAAGGCAAAAGCAAGAACACCAAAAGACGGAAGACCAAAGAAACCACATGGCCACAAAACACACAAACATTACATATACAACACAAAAAACTAAAGCACTAACAGTGTGAACTCTCAATAAACAAGAGTGACATCAGGTGCTCCGGAAGGGTAAGCATGTCCTGCTCTGTGCACAGCACCCGTCACACTGTCAGTGGGTCAATCTAGGGTAAAGTCAAAACCGGTAATGTCAAATCCGGGAAGACGCGAATCTAGCTGAAAATGCAAAACAAGTTGGCCTCAAAATAAACACCAGAAAGACTAAAGTAATGAGACTGAACACCACCACACAAGATTCGGTAAAAATAGATGACTAACAAATAGAAGACGTTGGGACTTTCACATACCTAGGGGGGCATTTTAACATCAGAAGGAGGTTGTGACCAAGATATCAAAAGCAGATTAGAAAAAGCTAGACAACAATTCCGGTTTAACAGCTTGGTTATATCAGTACTTACCTACGGAAGTGAAACCTGGAAAACAACAGAGAGAGACAAGAAAAAGATTGATACATTTCAAAACAGATGCTCAAAATCAGATGGCATGAAAAAATAACAAATAAAGAACTACATCAAAGAACAAGAACAACACACATCAGTTCAACAATCATGCTGAGAAAATGGAAATGGATTGGGCATATCCTCCGATTTGACAACAGTAAGAAGATATGCACAACAGCCCTAACATGGCATCCAGATGGCAGAAGGAAAGTCGGACGGCTTAAAACAACCTGGAGGATAACAACAGAGCAAGAGAGAGACCAACTGTAATGGAACACTTGGGCACAGGCAAGAGTGGCGGCAAAAGACCGGATAAACTGGAGGCAGTGTATCAGGACCTTATGTGCCAGCGGGCACGAAGAGGATAGGTGAGGTGAGGATATATCGGGGTATCTACTTAGGTCTGTTACACTTCCTTTAGATAATAGAAATCTTACGATTTCAGTTTTATGTTTACACTAATCTTTATCATAGTTGGTATGTTAATCAGGAATGAACATACATAACTGATAAATGTTGAATTCTCCACGCACAAAAGTCTGCGGTCATGTGCATTTTCACAATTTCCTTCAAACAGGTGAAAATTTCTAAGTGATGGATTGTCATAGTTTAAGGGTGACCAAGTAAATTGATAAAATAGATGACCAGAGTTGACCTACCTAATAATAGCAAGGTATGCCAGTCGGGGTAATCCACGGACTTTTTGTTTGTAAACACCGAAAAGAAATTGGCAGTAGATTAACAATTTTTTTCAACTATTTCTTTTGCGTTTAATGCATGTATATTCCAATTGCATGTTGGGGTATTTTGTTGAATTATTTCATTTATGGGTATGTTTTTTCTTGAATTAAAATTGAGTCCAAGCACATGGTAAAGGCCAGATTGAGACTTGTTTATCATCTGACTTCAGGTAATACCTGGCAATACCTATTTCTGAATGGCACAGTCTTGTTGATAATTGTGCGCCGAAAATATCATCCTTTTAGAGGCATGGAGCATTTTTAAAAAAGTATTTGTTCTTTCCATATGTATTGGAGATCATCGAATTAAAAGTGGTTGCAGAAGTGTACGATATTTTTACACAACCATGCAAAAACCGATTCCGAAATATGCAATATTAAATTCAGCAGAAGAGAATTTCCATTATCTAAAGGAAGTGAAACAGACTTTACCTACTACAACACAGGTAGTCTGTCCTGTCACACTTTCCCCACCTCAAGAGTCATCATACTTGATATGTATGACTCTCTCACGAATCTCACAAACATACCCTGGGTAGCTCATTCTAACCACCGCAGGTTTTTAGTTTGGCGCCAAATGTAACCAGAGAGCATGGACCATACAAAGTTGACATGGTCACCTCCGAGGATCGAACCCGAGACCTATAGCACTTCAGCCAGCAATCTAACCGAATTAGCTAAAGAAATATTCCGTAAGCTCGGTCGATTTTACTGGCTATATATCTACTACCTACTACAACGTAGGTAGGCTGTCCTGTCACATGTGTTAATAAAGCAGCAACGTTTTGGTTAAAATCAATATACTTGTTGTGGTCTAAACCAATTGGTAGTTATATTAAGTGGGCAAATACCTTGTAAACATCGGTCCTTGACGTTTTTCAGTCTGTCTTCTCGCCTTGCAGACAAAATTAGTTTACAACCTACGGATGCCAATTGATAAGCTAGGGCTTCTCCTATTCCACTAGATGAACCTGTTATCCATACAACCTGCCCCTTCAGAGAATCTGCATAATACATTCATTATGAAAATGTTAAGCATGTACACCAGTATCATATATCATACAAAAGAAACAGCGATGATAAGATGCAGGCAATACCACCATACCTTATATTAACATAGTTCCTCTGTTTACTAGGCTGATAATACCCTCAAGGTACATGAATAGCAAACTTAAGTCACCAATAATTTTCTCATTATCTAGAAATTAAAGCCGAGTTTAAAGATCTGTATATATATAATGATTTTTTTTCTCCTTTGCAATATGCTCTGTTGTCATCATCAACTCTTGGACGTCTTTTGATATATAGTCTACATTAACTGTATTTATCGCCATGTCATAGGAATTCCTATGGGTACCAATTGTGCACCACTTATTACGGACCTCTTTTTGTACTGCTACGAATCTCAGTTTATGACCAACAACAGCAAAGACCTATCTAAACAGCATTTAATTGAAAAGTTTAACAACTCTTTCCGATATTTGGATGATATTTTAACTTTAAATAATGACGACTTCAATACGTATTATAAGGACATCTACCCTAAAGAACTAACTTTGAATAAAGCCAATTCTGATAATCATCGTTGTCCGTTCTTAGACATCAATTTTGATATAACGAATGGTAAATTAGATACTAAAATTTATGATAAAAGGGATGATTTTTCTTTTCCCATAGTTCCATTAGCGCCATCATATGGTGTTTACATATCTCAACTTGTTCGATTTGCTCGAGTATGTAATAACGTTAACGGGATCTTTTCATAACTGAAGAACTATTACACCAGGGTTTTCGTTATCACAAACTAGTTAAAACCTTTACTAAATTCTATCATCGATATAAAGACTTAGTTCATAAATACAATGCAACCTGTAAACATCTAATCAAGGCTGGTATTTCACATCCCTTATTTTACGGTAATGTTTTACATAAGAGTAAAAAATACTTAAAACTCGCCTAACAAACTTATAAAACCTTTAAATCGTCTAATTCATAATGGTTATAATTACGGTATTGTCGTCAAGTCATTACGTATGGCGTTCTTTGGTATTAACATTGATTTTTTGATAGGATCTTTGCAATTTAACTTAAACACATTCTGCATGATTATTTTGTAATGTCTGCCTCTTGTTACATTGTATCCAATGTCTGAGTGTAGAAATAAAACTTGAAACTTGATATAAATTTCTAAAATCTGTATTGCACGGACACGTGTTATGTATTCCGGTATATACATGAAATCATTATGCTAAACTCCTCACAGGAAGGGATCTTGGTGGAAGCTGTATACTGAGGGTACATAAATAACTTTGTCAGTTGATGATGGGTCTGGAGCTGGCATGTCAGTTAACTGTTAGTAGTTTCTTGTGAGTTCATGTTTTTGTCCGTATATTTAGTTCTTTCAATTTCATTTTTCACAATTGACTCAGTCCTGTTGCCAACTGAATTTTACTGTTGTTACGATTGTTTTTTGATTTATCACATTGGCTGTAGGGGGAAGGTTTGGATCCAATAAAACTAGTTTAACCCCGCCGCAGCAGGTTTGCGCCTGTCCTAAGTCAGGAATTTATTAAGCCTTTGTGTGTCTTGTCCTTTTTCTAGTTAGTTTACTTTATGTCTATAGGAGTCTAGGATGATGTTTATTTCGCTGGACTTGATTGCTCCTTGTTCAGGGGCCGACTCCGACCTGCCGTTGGGTGTGGGGTTTTCTCACCGTTCATTGAAGATCTTATGGTGGCTTTGAGTTGTTATTACTCCCCTTTGGGTCGTTGTCTCTTTGACACATTCCCCGTTTCCCTTCTTTTTTCTACATAATGCTTATGTGTTTGTCTATATGTTGTAGTTGTCCACTAGCTTAAGACACTAGTGCTTTTGTCGGGCAAAGGATGACAGTGATTGTAAGAGCACTTTGCCCGTTTAATTGATGTTTGTTGACAATCCCGCACCCATGACCAAGAAAAACATGGATGTAGCGTTGCTCGACAATTAGCAAAGAATTCCGCTTAAACCGGTGCTAGGGGCCGTCTTGAACTTACTATGAGGTATGAGCAAAGCTCATTGTTGAAGGCCTCATGGGGACTTCAAGATGAAGAACAACAATAAAAGCGTTGTTCCTTTGCTTGTTTTTTACCATGTATTTGTAGAGACTTTGTCTCATGTGCATTTATTCTATATCCTTTTATTCACCATTTAGCATTGTTTTACAATGAAAAGAAAATGGCATTCAGCAGAAATAAATTAAACTTGATTATACGTCGGTTAATTGAATGATAATTTCTTGCCTGGGTTCGCTAAATTTTGTAAAACAAATGTCCATTATTTACGAAACCCTGTCTTTGGTTGAGTATTACGTCGCTGCCTTGAAATACTTCGTTAGCCTTGAAATATTTTGGGATTTTTGTTGCTTCCCATGTTTCAAATTTTGTCTGACTAAAGAGACGTGACGTTGTCGAATTAGCAAATTGCAGAACTAAAATTATATAAGTACGAAAATATTGTTAATATGTTAATTCAAAATAAGTTGTATTAATTGATTACCAAGCTATCATCGTACCTGGCTTGTTTCCAAATCTACAGTACCATTGTAAATGTAGGTCACAGTCACTCAATAAAAGTCTAATCAGCTGTACAAAACATACCACAACAATGATAACCACTAACACTTCAATCATTCTAAGGCTACAATAAATATAAATTTCATTAATCATATTAGCTCTACATACATGATATAATAATATGAAATAATTATTATTTTGTGAAATCCTTATATAAGATGTGGTTGGTTCATTGTAAATTTAGTTTTAGCTCTGCATTTCCATAAATGGTAAGGGACCAACCATTTAACTTAAAGGGGGGGGCTATGGTTTTTTTTTCTAAAAAAATTATTTTGGAGCTGATTTTATGCGAAAAAAAATATTTTGGCTACCAAAATGATGGAAAAACATTTTCAGAAGGAGGCTTTCTGCCCCCAAAAAATAATGTTAATTTTGGGAAAAATATTTTGTTGATACACGTGAAAAAAAAATTTCTGTCCAGAAAAAAAAACATACCCCCCCTCCTCTTGAGGTTAAATGGTCGGTCCCTAAATTGCGTTTTGTAATTAGAGACGTCATGTTAAAGAATATTGACCTCGGACTTCGACTAGGTCAGTATGCTGTAGTCAGGTTTTGACTTCATTACCATTCTAAATTTTTATGATACCGGTATCCTATCATGTATGAGGTCAAAAGTCACTTTATTACTTTGTCTTAAAGAGCTGAAGAGAAAGAGGTCACAATTCTAATGTATTGCAAGCCATTCTACATAGTATGTACCATTCGCTTAAAAAAAAATTTTTTAAGTAAACTATTGAATAAATCAATATTTCTGAAAAATCTATTTTGATACAATCTAATAAAGATCAAGGAAGATAATAAAAGTAGCTTTAAGGCCTATAAATTGACTGTTCTATTTATAGGGCCTAAAAATAAGATGCGGTTAAAGCGGGGTTTAAAGTGCCATATTTGTTCAAATTTCAATTACTTTTGTATTTAAATGCATATATATTAACAGCTAATATTACCTAGAATAAATGTTTCTTCAAGACAAAAACCATGAATAATGTTTGAATGTAACGCCTTCTCCAAAATACCACAGAGTTATCTTCCTTTGGTAAACAAAACATTTATTGGCGGGAAATTAGATAAAGGTATGTAAATCATTGAGCGTTGTAAGAGTCCCGGGGTAAAAGTAAGGGTGACAAGAAAAAGATATCGAAATACAACGCACTTCAGTACTTTGTGTCTCAATCCACTTTATTATGGTAGGTTTACACTGCCGATCAAAGCAACTCGACCGAACTCGATCTATGAATATTCATGAATATTCATTGATCGGGATACTGATACATGTCAAAAAATATCGTGTAGAGGTCGTGTGCATTATATGTCGAGAACAGGTCGGGAATCAATCGGGGTCGGATCGAGTTAGTCGTGAAGAGGTCGAAAAGGGATCGGTCTTGATCGAGTTTCAAAACTTTATCCGATCATGCCGACTTCTACCCGACTTTAACTCATTCGCGTCTCGATTTATGCCGAGTTGCTTCCAGATCAACTCGATTAGTACTCGATCATTACTCGACTAACACGATTCTTTCTTTTTTTTCTATACAAGACCAGACCATAACCCGATTTTTTCCCGACCTGTATCCGACTTTAACTCGACCACTCAAGACCTTTACTCGATTTGACACGACATCATGTCATCTTTTCACAATAGCAGAACATGAGGCTTTCAAGAGCTTCAGTCTCTCACTAGGGCCTTACTTCAGTTTTTAAAGGAGCAATCCAAAGGACTCCAATGAATATTGTGATCAAGTTTGGCTGGTGATCATCTTTGATATGATGAGAATCTGCCGGATACTATCTCAAGTGGGGACCAGCAAAGGACTCTTGCTTTCAGTTTTGACCATTTGGCAAAGTAGTTTCAGAGTAGAAAGTATTTGAATGGATATCTAAGGTGTGTCGAATATCTAATTATGTTACCCGTTGTGGGCCATCTTTGATGTCATGGATACTAATTTGAAATTGGAACGTACAAGGACTATTTTGACCAATTTTGTCTGCAATTGGTCCAGTGAAAATCCTTCTGGTACAATGTTTAGCTTTGTCCCCCTTTGACAGTCATCTTGTTTTAGCTGACGATATGACAGACACTATTTTGAAAAGGGACCATCATTTGGCAATCGTTACAAGTTTGGTCTTATTGGCTTAGGAGTTTTAGAGGTAACGTTTAAATGAGTTTTCCCATAAGATTCAATTTAAAACTACTCCAAGTTGGCGGTTCTATTTGATTGGAAACGGACATGACTTTTTTTCACATTGAACCAATCGAGGTCTATCATGACTTGGCGGTTTCTGGATAGAATATACTTGAATGCAAAGTTCATTGACAACGGACACAAAATAATGGCAAAAGCTCAATCTTGCTATATCAGGATTGTAGAAAAGAATATTAGACTGTGCATCCTTCTAGTATAATTAAAAGATGATGTACAAGGGGCTTAAATTCAATCGAATATAGTTATGCTGACGGAATTTGAAATTGAAACCAAGATGTACCCAATATACAAACCCCAGTAACAGATTCACTAAATACATGAATTCAAGAATGAAATATTATTACTTCCAAGCAGGTTTGTACTCTTATCACAAGATATGATTCAAGCTAAATCCCATAAGAAAAATACTATTTTGAATATTTGTAACATTTATTAGAAAATAAAAAAATCTTTTAGATTTACACCGGGAAAATGTACCCAACGGGAAGCCGCTCGCCATTTTCACTTTCTAAAACCGGATTTTCTACAGAAATCAGGATGTACATGCGATATCATATGATGATATGTCTTCTATTTTATGTATCAGATTAGTCCCACATGTATTGACAGAAAAAACGCACAGTCGCATTCTGATGCATATTGAAGATGGCCTGCTAGTATGTTAAAGCGAACATTCATTCCTCTGTAATGATGACTTTGAAGCATTTGCTATTGTATAACCCAAACTACACACCTTCTGTGTCAGACCCACCTTCTCTGCTACTCTAGATTTATCACAGTTATCATCTTTTGTTTGAGGCATCAGCCACATGGGCCACAAATTTTGCTGCTCTTCTACCATGCTGAACTGGTCCCTGAATTTTCACATTTTACCCCCGTATATACAAACGTACTAACAGGACAAACTCAAGCACACTGGACCATTTCTCGATCTTCTCCCGACCAGGTCTAGTTAATCAAACACAAATCGGGCTATAATCTGGCTCAATCTGACAAAGTCTGGTTGGTCAAATGTGGGTGGAGCATAAGTCGAACGTGAATCGTAAAGAGATCGAGAATGGTCGAGTGTTAGTCGTGTTAAATCGGGTAAAGGTCGAGTGGACGTCGTGAGCTAGCTCGATAAATGAATTTTAAGACGTTGATCGGGATAAAACGGCATTGTCGAGTTGAGCGAGTTGGTCTGATCGGCGGTGTAAACCTAGCATTAGGCATATGGATCTTTTGACGGCATGAATACAAATAAACCTTCCAGGAAGGGGGGTCACGAAAAAGGAGGTTGCCATTTTTGTCCGTTTTTGTTTTGGACCACGAATTTGTTTTTGGAGAAAAAGGTGAAAAAGGGTGGTTCCAACCACTGGACACCCCCTTCTGGATCCGCCAAAGCCTTATACAACCTAGCTTTTTGTACACAAGTTGGTCCTATCTTCTTTCATTTCTCTTCTTCGAGTGCTCTTCTTTCTCTCTTAGCTATATTTCATCATTACTGGTGTTTTATCATGTTTAGATAATGTCAAAACAATACTTGTGCGTGGTGAAATCAAACTTGCGGAATAAACAACACGTTGCTTACCGATTGTTAATGTTTTTCTCATGGAATATGTGATTGGATTCAGATTTTTTCCCAGTCCTCCGTCAACCATGTTAAATGTAATTCGAAAACTAATAGTATCACGACGAATTCTTAATTAACGAAAATTCAGTTAGAAAAATCGGAAAAATAATTTATTATTTATATATTTACAGTTACTTCGGTATTTTGTTATTTATAAACGATATCTTGAATAGGGAGACCTTTCTTTGTCATCATGTGTCAACATCTTGCAACAGCGAAACACAGAAATATATTTAAAAGAAGATGTGTGTTGTGAAACACTATGCCCCCGGCAGCAACCATGCCTACAATAAAAAATTAAGGCTAAAATTGCAATAACTAGAACTGAAAGTAAAGTAGACATTTGCACTAAGCTCCATTAGATCTATTCAGATATAGAATATCAAGCCTCTTGCAATAGTAATTAACGAGCTAAAAGCAAAATCTAGATTTTTGACCTTTTGACCTCTGTGACCTTGACCTTAATAAAATTTGCATAATGGTGTTCAGCCTTATTTGATCAATATACAGGCCAAATATGAAGGTCCTATCACATCTGGTTGAAAAGATATAGGCAATGTTAAAGTTATCAAATATGCAGTCAATGACCTTGAACTTTGACCCGACTGAAATTTATTTTGGTGGATTTGTACTTAATTTCATCAGATCTGTTCACATATGGAATATCAACCTCTGGCAATTGCAATTAACAGACTATAGCAAAATCCAGATTTTTGACATTTTGACCTCTGTGACCTTGACCTTTGACTTTTACCTGACCTTAGTGAAATTTGCTTAATGGAGTTCAGCTTCACATGATCAATACACATACCATATATGGAGTTCCTATCACGTCTGGTTGAAAAAATATAGGCAATTTTAAAGTTTTTGTTAAAGTTTTTTTAAATTTGCATTAACTGGCCTTGACTTTGACCTGACCCAATTTTTTTTTTTTTTTTGATGGATTTGTATTCAGCTTAATTATATCAATTCACATATAGAATATCAAGCCTCAAGCTATTGGAATTAACGAGCTATAGCAAAATCTAGATTTTGACATTTTGACCTCTGTGACCTTGACCTTTGACCTGACCTTAGTGAAATTTGCATATTGGTGTTCAGCTTCACATGATTAATACACATACCAGATATGAAGGTCCTATCACATCTGGTTTAAAAGTTATGAGCCAGGATAAAGTTGCGGACAGACACACAAACAGACAGATAGACAGACGAACAGACAGACAGGGCAACAACAATATACCCGCGGGGGCAAAAAATACAATACATACCAAAGTTGCATGATAAACGGTAAATTTCGTTATGCTGTACACTTGTTTCAAGGAGTAACCTCTCATCAGCAGCATAAAATTCAAACAATATGGAAAGCAATAATTCAAATGTAGTGAAAAATGAAATACTCATTACCTAAAATATAGAAATAGGAGGCCAAATTCAGTACCAAGGACATCTACCGAGTGCCATACACGGAATGAAGCCTCGGTATTTTAGAGGGTTGAGAATTTTGATAAAAACAGTAAATTTCGATAATACGCAAGGTATTTTTTTTTCATGTTACACAAGTCTATTGGGCTTGTGAATACCCTCGAGGACCTCTGGTCCACCAGCAGTGGCATCGGCTCAAAGGTTTCAAAATACAAATAATTTCAAAGTTGCATGATAAACAGTAAATTGCGTTATGCTGTACACGTGTTTCAAGGAGTAACCTCCCATCAAAAATCGAGTACAGTGTTCACATGGCGTGGTAAATATAGCAACAAATTATTTCAAATGTTATGGACCTTTGCACCGAGGAAAGAGAATTCACCTCCCATTTACCTTACTTCAGTAAAAGTTTGGAACTGAAATTATGTGGAAATCTTCTGTCTAATAAATTGTACTATATGAAATTTTATGAAGCTGGACTAAATAGAAAAGGGGCGTTATCGGACAAAATATTTAGGCCTGAATCAAGGGAAAATTCGACAATTTTGTCATAAATTAGAAATTTACAATCATCTTACTATATCCTCAGGTAAGATGTTTCCATGTGTACGCGGTTCGACAGTTTATTGATACATTTATATCATATCTGTTTACCGATCATCTTTATAAAGTTGTTAACTTCTATGAAAGCTGAAATTTCTCGAAAGAGCCTATACCATCACAGGGAGAACAGGTTAATAGTTTCTGATTAGATAATATATTTTGTTTGTGCAGGTTAACACATTTTTTAAATATTTTATTGTTTCAGCAGGCAGTAAATGGAAAGATTGACATAAGAGAAAGCTTTGTTTAATATCATCAAAGAAGATATACTCAATTTCGAAATGACCAAATATATTTGACAATCAAGCCAAACCATAGATACGAATTTAAACGTCATTCTAGCACAAGTATTTGGTGGAACTTAATTTAATTGACGTCAAGAAGAACTTCAGGAAATGAAGGTGGTAGCAAATGTGGCTTATCTTTGTAAGAAATTAATATACCCTTGTGGAACTGCTGTGCTGCTGTGCTGCTGGAGGTACACGAGTGAAATTACAAACAGATATCTTATTTATTAACGACGTAAGAGAATTCCATACACGAATACCAATGAATGAAGTTCGTCTGGTAGAGGACTGATGAAGAACGTGGACATCTAGCTAAAGTCACTTAAGCATGAAATCCCAATATAAGGACATTATTGGTTTACAATGTTGAAACAGAAACATATTTAGAAGCTGTCAATGAAGAAATCAGGTAGATCCTATATTAAGGCTAGCACATTGTAAATCTATACCAAAGTTTTGGTTCCATTCCAAATTTGAACTTATACAAACGTTCGAACAAATGCAATTTTCCGTATCTATGAAAAAGAAAGGAAATGAGGTAAATGTCAAGGAGACAACATCCCAGGCAGGTTAAATCGACCCAAAACAAAGCATCTAGGGGTCACCGTACGGTCTTCAACACAGTGAGGAACCTCACACCATATTGCAAGCCCTAAATGGCCCCAAAAAAGGGAAAAAAGTGAGTAAATAAATGGAAACAAACCACATCCAATAACCCAAATATCAAGAAACTAAAACTTTATAAGAAGACAAGGACAAGCCAATGACCAACATATTCCTGACTTTGGACAGGCGCAAAAATTGCGGTGGGTTAAACTCGTTTTCTTGGATCCAAACCCTCCCCCTATTTGTGGTGAATGGCTAAAAAATAAATACACAAAAAGACTCACAGTAAAAATCAAACTAGAAAAAAGTCCAACTTATCTAATATCAAGACGAGTACCCTTACAATGAAGTACATAAAACATGAAGACAATACAGACAGGTACTGTCTGGACAAATGATCGCAGTTACTGACAGCTAGCTAAGGAAACAATTTCAGTTGACTATGATATCTACTATGGATGGTTAAAATATGATATTTAAATTCCTTAACGAAGCAATTAAATACAAATCAAGGTATTATCTCCCCTATTTTCTAGAGCTTTATTTGTGATTTATTACTCTAAAAAAATGGTTGCAAATGAAAACCAAATTTAATTTTGAAGATTGATGTGATTGTGATTCAAAAATATTAATAGATTTTTGGAAACAAAATGATTCATGTGCCAACTACTGCCCGACTTTTCCATGGACATCCTCTTAAGTCACTTAGTATGAAAGAATAGACGTATAGCAGCCAAAAAATCTTTTTAAAGATGAATAAAATGCTTCCATATCTATCACTTTTGATAGCAAAAAAAATATACCTGCATTGAGAGACCTAACTACCAAAAAGAATTCTGTCTCCTTGGATAAGCAAACATCCAACCAGATTAATTTTTAACGGATAATAGATACTTAAATTTTAGCAACTGTAATACTGACCACGAGGACGGTGATAAAATAGGAGCATCACTTGTATTAGAACTTTATCCGTAACAAACGGTTTTATCTACTAAGGACAATTTTATCAAACATTTTGAGACAATCAATTGGTTATAAACAAAATCGTCTGCAGCCATCTTTTTCCTTAAAATAACATTTTTGAAACAAACAACATCATAGTCAATTCTCACAGACAAAGAAACACTAATATCAGTTTGGACAATATCGGTAATTTCTGCTAGAAACAATTGACAACTGTCTTTAGAGTCGAATAAAATGGGATGGGAGAATCATCTTTGGTAGGAGAAATACCATAAGAGTAATCATTTACATTGGACAAAGCCTTAACTATCAGATGAAACAATCATCCATTTGTTTAGCCTCATTATAGAAACAATATCATTTAGATACTGCGTCCGAAAAAAGAATTCTTATTATGATCAGAGAATCAACTCAGCAAATAGTAAAATTATTATGTGCTTCCTTTTTGCCTCAGACAAAGGAAGCCACATTAGATAGTGATAGACAGTCACCCCCGAAAACATCTTAAATACTCTTTGGAAAAAGGGGAAAACGTCATATCAAATAACAAGTATTCCAAGTCAAAATTTTTCTGTCACCTGAGACAAGGGAGACTTTCAAATACCACAGGTTCATCAACTCTAGTGGAAATAACACTATCATTAAACTTACCCTCAGACAAGGAGGTTGCAATCCTTCTGTTCAATGCAATGGCTTGTTTTGAGCTTTGAATTTCACATATTTGTATCAATGATGCAAATTTGATGTTTTGATCACAACTATACATTAAAACATTACGAGAATTCGGAGTTGCACCCAATTGAAAACAGTACTTGTCCGGCAGGACTTACATTGGAGGTTCTTTACAACAATTCGAATAGACTAATACCAATACAGATATCAATCTCCCAGAAGAAGCTTAGAAAAATTTGTCGAAAAATTCATGTTTTATTACATTTTGTAACTAAGTCTACATTTCGTCAAACAGGAAGTACAAATCTGAAAAGATTGACAAAATCATAATACAAATTTTGAATTCAATTACTCCAGTACAAGCTTGGAATAATGCAACAAAATACTAATGCACACTCCATTATGTCACTTAGTCAACATTTCGTCACACTTGAAGTACATGTCTGACAGGACTGAACATAAAAGAAGATTCCTGAAAAATAATCATCTAGCGGCTGCAGTGAAATATTGATATAACTGCTCCAGTAGAAGCTGAGAAATATGTTACGAAAAATTTATGTCGGACAAGACTCAAAATAAGAGGTTCTCTACAACTACACACATGGACGCTGCATACCTATTTTGAAATAAATCGCTGTAGTACAAGCTGGAACAAGACCAATTACATGTCTGGACCTGCGTCACCGTCACTCATGTTCAACTCAGAATGTGTGTTTTTTTTGTTTGTTTTTTTTTTCAATCTAACAGAATGTAATGTATAGGTTTACCAATGCAAACAAGTATTCATTTACCTTATTACCAAAACATTCTTCAAAAGTTATAATTGAGATTATATTAAGTTGAACCCTATTACTGTAATAGACAAAAAAAAGAAGAAAAAAAAACAACTAAACAAAACATAAAATGAAAATAGTCCATATCACTTCAGAAAAGGTGAAAACCATACCTGGGTTTCAAATAAACACATACTTTGAATCTTTATGAGAAAATATGTGAAAGCAATGCAAAAATTCAAGAATAGCTGCCCATGATCAGTGCGTTCAAAACTCCGCAAAGTCTGGACATGAGTACCATGATGATATGATAGAATAAAGTACAAGTTCAATAATAGATAAATTTGACATTTTTTTTAATCAAAACTGGTCTAAAGGGGAGGTTCACATCACCAATGTGTTCAAACAACAGTGCAAACTTCCAGAGGTATTAAGTCAGAGATGTTAATCTTTCAGATTACACCAACCAGGCACTGTAATGTTAAAATTTGCTGAAAAAATGACTAAGTTCAACAATGCATAAATTCGACATTTTTTATTCAAATCTGCCCAAAAGGGGAGGTGCGCATCTTCATTGTGTCCAGAACAACTGTGTAAAGTTTCAAAAGCACCAGGTATAAGGTGTCAGAGTTTCAGATTACACAAACTCAGTACTGAAATGGTAAAATTTAATGAATTTAATGAAAAAATGACTAAGTTCAACAATGCATAAATTCAACAATTTTTATCCAAATCTCCCCAAAAGGGAAGGTGCACATCTTCAATGTGTCCAGAACAACTGTGCAAAGTTTCAAAAGCATCAGGTATAAGGTGTCAAGAGTTTCAGATTACACAAACTCAGTACCGTAATGTTTAAATTTGATTAAAAAATGACTAAGTTCAACAATTAATAAATTCGACAATTTTTATCCAAATCTCACCAAAAGGGAAGGTGCACATCTTCAATGTATTCAGAACAACTGTGCAAAGTTTCAAAAGCATCAGGTATAAAGTGTCAAGAGTTTCAGATTACACAAACTCAGTATCGTAATGTTAAAATTTGATGAAAAAATGACTAAGTTCAACAATGGATAAATTCAACAATTTGTATCCAAATCTCACCAAAAGGGACGGTGCACATCTTCAATGTGTCCAGAACAACTGTGCAAAGTTTCAAAAGTATCGGGTTAAAGGTGTCTGAGTTTCAGATTACACAAACTTGGTACCCCCAAAAAGTGACGAACGGACGGACGGACGGAGTCGAGCGGCTCCTAGACCTGCGGTCACCGTTGGTGACGCAGGTAAAAAATGCGACGTAAATTTTTTCACTGCATTTTGTATCTAATTCCACATCCGACAGGACTGACTGAAGATCACTATCGGAGGTCCCTTAAGAAATCTTACAGAGGTTTGAAATAAATCCTTTATATAGAAGCTATGGAAATTGTGGTGGAGATATTTTGTGAACGAATGGACGGACAAAGTGATTTCACTGTACCCCTCTCTTCTATTAAATGGGGTATACAATATACAGATAGTTCTTTTTTTTAACTAATTAAGTTGCCATTTCTGGGGAAAAAATCTTGAAGTTTTCTCTTCTGTGACATTTACCTTTCAGAAAGTAACCCTGGATTCATTTTTTGTTCTGCACCTTGTGATTTGTAAGGATTTTTCAGATTTGGTTTAAACCTGATGCCAACACTGATAAGCTGTTAGTCATTGATGCCCTGCTGATGAACTGTTAGCTCCTAAGGGTATTACCAGTCCAGTCTGCTGGTATAATGTAAGTTCATGAGGGTATCACCAGCCGAGTCTGCTGGTTGAATATTAGTTCCTGGGGGTATTAAAAGCCGAGTCTGCTGGTGGAATGTTAATTCCTGAGGATATTACCAGCCCAGTCTGCTGGAGGTATGTTAGTCCCTGAAGGTATCACCAGCCTAGTCTGCTGGTTGACATTTAACCCCTGAGGGTATTACTGGCCTAGTCTGTTGGTTGGCTGTAAGTCCCCCGAGGATATCATCTGCCCAGTCTGCTGGTGGACTGTTAGTCAATGAGTATCACCAGCTCTCTCTGCAAGTGAACTGTTAGTCCCTGAGAATATTTTCAGCCAAGTTGTCCAGTTCACTATGATGCTTGCCCTCAAAACGATCATTTGCTAAGTTACAATACAAAAAAGAAAGGAATTTTATATAGATTTATTAAAAAGTACCTTTTGCAAAGCACTTTAGGTTAATCTAAGGTCCTTTTGGTTACTCATTCTCTGTCTGATCTTTCAATTATTAGCGTTCCAATTGCTTGTCCAAACACTGTCATGTGCAGAGCTAAAATTTACTGCAGTTGTCGTGAAGTAGGAGAGTCAAGTTGCCATAAAAAAAAACCACAATTTCATTGAAATTCTAATTCAATTTTTGCTTCTTTAATCTTGTGAACCATGTAGGTGTGACTTGAGGTACAATGCCTGGTTGACAAACGGACACTATCCAAAACTACAGTCCTACTGACGACAGATACAGGGTGAAGAAAATTAACATTAGCACAATATACAGAAGTAACAATTTCCCCAATAACTCAGAAAAAGATTTTTTTTAAAGATTAGATACAAAATTATCTTAGGTAGAAACATATAACAGATAAATATGTTCGTTTATTTTTGTTTATTTGTTATGCCTTTGTCATACTGTTTCAATTCGTGTTGCTGTGAATTGCCGTGATTTTGGATTTATGATTTTAGAATTTCCACTCTCCTCATTCTTGCTTCGGTATTCGTTTTCCAATGTATTTTGCCTTAGAGCATTAACTATAAAGAACAATCAAGAACCGGTATAACTTAAAGTAGAAATAAAACAAATAGATATATGTTGGTATTATACAATATTTCTCTACATCTCATAAAACAGGAAAAATTTTGCCAAGAAAAATCTGGACTGATCTGTTCAGAGTATCATCAACAGGAGGATTTTTGTTCATCAAGTGCATTTTATGTTGTTCCAACAAATGAATAATTAGGAAGAAGCCATATCACTAATGCATTTTTAACTGGTACATTAGGACAACTATATCAAGATGATTTATTTTATTGGATATAAATCTATGAGAAAGTTATAACAATAAAGACATTAATAGTAAACAGACTAGCACATAACTTCACTTAAAACAAATGCTGTATTACTTTACTTGAATATATATATTGTAATAAATTTATTATGGGCTTCAACATCAAATGTTGATCATGTGCAAGACCTTTTAAAAAAAGACATACATTGACAAATATGATCTGGGGAAATAAATGCATAAACCAACTATATTATGATATGTAGCTATATCAATTAAAACTGATATTGCTGGGACAGAATAAAAATAGAAACAGAAACATGTGTAGTGCCATTGACATGTGCTAAAAAGAATGTTTATGTTACGTTTTAAATCTATGCATGAGCAGCCCTTATGAGCTATTTGACATGTATCTTATTCTTCCTGAGCTCTTAGCTTCAAACAAGGGATCCTACAACTTCCTGTTTGAAATGACAACAACAAATCCTGCCACCTATATTGTGTTACAATAGATATAGGTATTATTTGGAAGCTGTCGTACATGAAGAAGGCATCTTTACTGAACTACAAGTTTTAACGATTCAATGACCAAATAAAAGTGGAGTCATGGCTATCGTTTAAATACTAGCTTTCCATATTCAAAAATTATAAACCATGTTTTAGCAATTCCTTGTGAAATGCCACAAATACATCTATAAACTGAATGGACTTTTATTCAAAAATTTTTAACCTAAGATGTCAATCATTCTCAATACATGTACAATTATTCTTTGAATGTCCTTGCCTTTTTTGCAGTAACAACTTTATACATACAATTAAATTTCGATTTCAAAATAAAGTTTATATCCACATAGTACATGTATTTTGATTTATGCAAATATGGGAATATGGTGGTTATCATCTAGCACATTACTTAAATACCAACAATAACATTTAAAAGCAACACACAAGCAAGTAATTTTAAATCTTACAAATAACTTTACCATGATGTCATACTTTGCTGTAATAATGTCAAAACAAATCTTCTCATTATAATCTCATAACTATTCAGGTTTGCATACCAGACATGACTGAACATTCAGTGAACAAAAGCTGAAATGTTGATAAAGCCAATCAAGGTGTTAATAGCTGATATATTACAAAATCTGTGAATTTCCAGATTAGTAGGGGAAATCAACCAAATAACTTTTCAAACATTCTAGCAGGCTTAACTGAAACAATTTTAATATAAATCAAGAAAGTATGTCTCCTTATCTTTTTTGAGGACCCAATTCTTTTTATTACATTTAAAACAATACCTAAATAATTATTTTTTTTCATGATTTGTTTATATCAATCGTTGATAAAAACACAATTTGCCATATTTTAAATGTATTATGGATACAAAAAATACAACATCAAGCTGGCAACACCATTCAAACAAACCTATTGAAACACCTAACAAGCCTTTTTTCTAATTAGCAGTGACACTAGACAGGTCATTTTTTCAACAATGCTCTATTTTGAATCATTTTTTGTGTGTAATTATTAATTTTAACAACTGTATATGATTCAATAAATATACAAGGACCTCAACAGGCTTAATATGAACATTATGGTGTATATCTAACTACAAACAATGGTAAACTAACAGAAAACATGTTCATAATAAAGGGCTACGCCGAGCGCAGCATGATACGACCGCAGCATGTCAACCACTGAAATTTCAACAAAAGTAGTTTAAAGTGAATGTGGACACAGTAAAGAGCTTGACAAAATAATTAGATGGACACAAAAAGAAGCTTGACACAGTTATTAGCTAGAAACAAAATAGGGAAAAATTCATCCTTTTTGATCACTTACTGATGAAAAAAACGTAAGAGCTATGCAAAATATGTACTATCAACTAAAACTTTACATCCATAGAAATTCAAAGAAAAAAATTCCATCGAAATCTGATGAAAAATAAAGATATGACATATTTAGAAAAATTGCAATTTCGGCCCCTAGGCTTTGACCCCATGTAGCTCGGAAACGGTAAGAGCCACGCCAAATCTGTTGCCATATCTCTGAAAGCTTAGATCAAGAGGAATCCAAAGAAAAAAAAATCCAATCAAAATCCGATGAAAAATAAAGATTTGACATATTTAGAAAAATTGCAATTTTGGCCCCTTTGACCCCTTGTAGCTCGGAAACGGTAAGAGCTAAACAAAATCTGTTTACATACTGCCGAAAGCTTAGATCAATAAGAATCCAAAGAAAAAAATCCCATTGAAATCCTATGAAAAATAAAGATTTGACATTTTTAGATAAATTGCATTTTTGGCCCCTTTGACCCCTTGTAGCTCGGAAATGGTAAGACCTACACAAAATCCGTTGACATACTACTGAAAGCTTAGATCAAGAGGAATCCAAAGAAAAAAATCCCATCGAAATCCGATGAAAAATATAAATTCTACATAATCTGCAAATTCGCAATTTTGGCCCCGTTCGGCCCCTCATAGCTGGGAAAGGAAACAAGTTATCAAAAATCTAATAGCTGAGCGCCATATTAATTTTTCACAAGGAATCCATTAAAAAAAACTGCATCAAAATCGGACTTAAAATAAAAAA
>MJUU01062626.1:52567-68206 GCA_002080025.1 Modiolus philippinarum
AAAACTAAATGTACAAAGTTGACCAAAGCATAAAATGAAAATAGTCCATGATCACTTCAGCAAAGGTGAAAACCAAACCTGAGTTTCAAATAAACACATACTTTGAATCTTTAATTAGAAAATATGTAAAAGCAAAGCAAAAATTCAAGAATAGCTGCCCATGATCAGTGCTTTCAAAAACTGCAATGTCTCTGGACAAAAATTGAGTACCATGATGATAAAATATGATACAATACAATACAAAGTACAAGTTCAATAATAGATAAATTTGACATTTTAAAATCAAAACTGGCCTAAAGGAGAGGTTCCCATCATCAATGTGTTCAAACAACAGTGCAAACTTTCAGAATTTTTTTGACAGAGATGTGAATATTTCAGAATACACAAAGCAGGCACTGTAATGTTAAAATATGCTGAAAAATGACAAAGTTCAACGATCAACATTTTTCATTCCAATCTGCCCACAAGGGGAGGTACACATCTTCATTGTGTTCAGAACAACTGTGCAAAGTTACAAAAGCATCAGGTATAAGGTGTCTGAGTTTCAGATTACACAAACTTGGTACCCCCAAAGCATAATGTTAAAATTTGATGAAAAAGTGACTAAGTTCAAAAATGGATTAATTCGACAATTTTTATCCAAATCTCACTAAAAGGGGAGGTGCACATCTTCAATGTGTCCAAAACAACTGTGCAAAGTTTCAGAAGCATCAGGTATAAGGTGTTAGAGTTTCAGATTACACAAACTCAGTACCGTAATGTTAAAATCTGATGAAAAAATGACTAAGTTCAACAATGGATAAATTCGACAATTTTCATCCAAATCTCACCAAAAGGGGAGGTGCACATCTTCAATGTGTTCAGAATAACTGTGCAGAGTTTCAAAAGCATCCGGTAAGAGGCGTCAGGGTTTCAGATTACACAAACTCAGTACCGCAATGTTAAAATTTGAAGAAAAATGACTAAGTTCAACAATGGATTAATTCAACAATTTTAATCCAAATCTCACCAAAAGGGATGGTGCACATCTTCAATGTGTCCAGAACAACTGTGCAAAGTTTCAAAAGTATCGGGTTAAAGGTGTCAGAGTTTCAGATTACACAAACTTGGTACCCCCAAAGCGTGACGGACAGATGGACGGACGGACGGACGGACGGAGTCGAGCGGCTCCTAGACCTGCGGTCACCGTTGGTGACGCAGGTAAAAAATCACTAGATTATGCTCTAGATTTTGATAATCAATTAGTGTTTGTTCTATTAAGATAGGTGTTCATTTAAGTCTTGTCCAGATGATCGATTATAAACATTAAATCCATTCATTTTGTTCCAGATTTTCATAATTGCCACTGTTTTAAATGGCCTAGTTAACTAAGAAGTAACATTTACCTTGCAATACATGGTTTTAAATTGTCAAGTTAGCTAAGACGTAACATTCACCTTGCCATCAAGTTTTAAATGGTCAAGTTAACTAAGAGGTAACATTTACCTTGCAATACATGGTTTTAAATGGTCAAGTTAGCTAAGACGTAACATTTACCTTGCCATCAAGTTTTAAATGGTCAAGTTAACTAAGAGGTAACATTTACCTTGCAATACATGGTTTTAAATGGTCAAGTTAGCTAAGACGTAACATTTACCTTGCCATACATGGTTTTCAATGGTCAAGTTTACTAAGAGGTAACATTTACCTTGCCATACATGGTTTTAAATGGCCTAGTTAACTAAGCCTTAACATTTACCTTGCCATACATGGTTTAACAGCCTAGCTAACTAAGAAGTAACATTTACCTTGTCATACATGGTTTAACAGCCTTGTTAACTAAGAAGTAACATTTACCTTGCCATACATGGTTTAACAGTCTAGTTAACTAAGAAGTAACATTTACCTTGCCATACATGGTTTTAAACAGCTTAGTTAACAAAGAGGTAACATTTACCTTGCCATACATGGTTTAACAGTCTAGTTAACTAAGAAGTAACATTTACCTTGCCATACATGGTTTAACAGTCTAGTAAACTAAGAAGTAACATTTACCTTGCCATACATGGTTTAAGTCTTGTTAAATAAGAAGTAACATTTACCTTGCCATACATGATTAAACAGTCTTGTTACCTAAGAGGTAACATTTACCTTGCCATACATTGTTTAACAGTCTTGCTAACTAAGACCTAACATTTACCTTGCCATACATGGTTTAACAGTCTTGTTAACTAACGAAGAAGTAACAGTTACCTTGCCATACATGGTTTAACAGTCTATTTAACCAAGAACTAACATTTACCTTGCCATACATGGTTTTAAACATTGTCCTGATCTGTTGTCGTTGGTCACTTGATCTGAAAGCCAAGACATCTATAATGGCCTTTTCATCCGTTCCTAAAAAACAGACAACAATTATAATACAAACACTGTTCTAATACTAGACATCAGTGAGATGGCAGCTATCTCTGTGAGCCCACTGTCATAAAGTCAAACTTTAATGAGTGTGAACACAATGATATAATCCCTGTGAAATACTGTTGAAGTACTTTTATTCATGGACATCAATTTTCGTGGTTTTCATAAATATAACTGTTCGAGGGTACTTAAATTCGTGGTTTGAAATTCCATACATTAAGACTCCATGGAAAAAAAACATTTGTTTGGAACTTAATTTCGTGGTTTTAGTGAACCACAAAATCCACAAAAATTGGAACCCCACAAACAATAGTATTTTCACAGTAAACAGAATGTAGTAATCCACAGGTCTGAAAATCCATCCCACAATGAGGAATGACTATACAAAACTTGTAACAAAATTTTCAATTATTTCATTTACCATTGATGAGAAAGGCTTGACAAAAATATTAGCCACTTACAAAATACAAGAATACCTCAAAAGACAAAACAGATACACCCTAAACATGTCTTTGTCTTTAAGACTTTGTTTCAGGTAGACCTATGAACCGATAGATGAATGGACACCTAATCAAAGTATACCCCATTTAAAGCAATGGGCACAATTTTTTTTCTTCAATTTTTCAGCTGGAGGTAACTTTTTGACCAATTTCCAGCTTCTGTACAAATTGCAAATGATTTCATATAGATTTGAAATTTGAAGAAGTTATAAATGTTTAGACAACTTTAACCACATAATGAAAATAAATGTTGACAACAAAGCTGAACACAATAGAATCTTGGATCCCCATGTCTTGTGTCTGCTACTTTAATTGAAGGCAAGACAAAAAGATAAGCCATTAAAGCCAAGTAATCAGGTGAACAAGACAGATTTTCATCTTATGCAATATACAGAAAAGCAACATTCTAGATAGACAGACCTACCACTGGTGCCTCAGCTGTCCAGCTTGAAGGCATTTCATTGACTCTCATTTAAATAATTATATTATGCAAATAAACTTACCAAAACCTTTCATGGCCTTTCTAAGAACATCAGCATCACGTTCAGCATTAAAATTAGCTGCTGGCTTCAGTGTACCAGAAGTCTGAAAGATTGATATGTAAGTTGTTACTTTATCAAGCCTTGCAACAAAAATGGCTGTCTTTTTTTTTATATAAAAGACTTGTTATGATCTAATGCTTTTCTTTTTCAACATTTACTTACCATTACTGTAGATGTACATAACACAAATAAAAATGCCACAGATTACAGATCTATATTCTGCAATGTTTATATAAGCAGGGATTACTGACAATCTCATGACAGATGACAGACATTCTTAGACAGGTAACTGATATCTTTATCATGAATGGTTACAAGTCAAGAGTACCTTTTGGCATCGTTTAGAAATTTGGATGCAAGCTGAATTAACCAATAGGTCAACAAGATTCATTCACTATTTAATCAATAATTATCTTCCTTTTAAACAAAAAAGGCATCCTTAAAAATAATCGATGGTTCTCTATCGCTGTACTGTGCAATATGCCTTTCATGTTAGAGCAGTACATTTAATCAATAACACATAAATATTATTTCATAAAGAAGATTGGTGATGATCTGGCATTGGGTAATTACATTAATTAGAAACATTTGTAAACATATATTAGAACCACATAAAAGGAGTGTATATTGTGTTCAGAGATTATTACCTACTTAACTTGTACAAATAAGTTTGCAACAGCACAAAAAAGTGTGGACAGATGGACAGACAGACAGAGAAACAGACAGGGTGATTACTATGTACCCCTAAACTTTGTTTCATGGGGAGGGGGTGCATAAATAACAAAATAACAAGATATCAGCAAATATATTTGTCTGTAAAATTCACTGCAAAATTTCAACTCTAGTTCACACAAGCAAGGGTTTGATCAGCACATAGCAATCGTTAATCATTTCTCCTAAAGGATTTTATGTGAATATGTCAATGTTATTTCTCAAAAGTTGAGCAGGATATGTCATGTGGATTTGGAGAAAAATATTCAACTCTCATAAATCCACTTGATATCCTGAAAAACTTGTAGTGATTGTATCTAAAATAAATTGATTTACTGTGAAAGAAGACTTTTGAACCTACCAGTTCAGGGAGTTTGACTGCTACTTCTTGTTGATCCATTATTATATTACAATAATTTTCAGGAAATGTTATATATCTACATTTATATTGTGGTAAATAATAAACAACAGGCTATTTCCTGTGGCCAACAATCAATATCAATGTATGTCCTTTATCTCCATGTTTATAAAAAAAATATTAACAAATACCAGGGGTACTACTGTTTGGAATTATTGTAAAATTATTTTGTCCTTCATTTTATAACTATCATTAATGACAAATTCCTGAACATCCATTAATTTTACTAAACTCGTATTCTAATCCACTGAAACAAATCCCTAAAGAACTGAAACTAGTTCTATTAATTTCATGGTTCAACTCAAAACCATATACATTGTACATCAGCACATTTTATCAACCAAATGAGCATTTGATTAAATCATGTTTAAACATTTCATATGTTCCAGCAAGTCTACCATAACTACACCTTAAAATATTTGTGAAATCATTAAAACTTTCAACTTACACAATTTATTTTTTAACGGTTCACATTTGGGATTTTGATCATGCAAGTTTTCACAATCTGTTTGGTCCTGAAGTGGCATTTATACATGGATATTAGCATTGTGATTTGTTTCTGTTCTCCTGGTTTTTGTTGATGTTCATAAGATCGTTTTGAATCTTATGGGTGTTCATATTGCTTTGGTTCTAATGAGTTTTCATATTGTATTTTTGATCTTTTGAGTGTTCCAATTGTGTTTTAGTTTGTATGAGTGTTCACACTGTGCTTTGCATTTTGTGAGTGTCTAAACTGTGTTTTGGTTTTTGTGAGTGTTCATATTGTGTTTTGGTTCTGTCTGAGTGTTCATACTGTGTTATGAGTGTTCACACTGTGCTTTGCATTTTGTGAGTGTCTATACTGTGTTTGGTTTTTGTGAGTGTTCATATTGTGCTTTGGTTCTGTCTGAGTGTTCATACTGTGTTCTGGTTCATGTGGGTGTCTATACTGTGTTTTGGTTCATGTGGGTGTTCATACTGTGTTTATATTCTTGTGGGTGTTCATACTGTGTTCTATTCTTGTGAGAGTTCATACTGTGTTTTGGTTCTTATGAGTGTTCATACTGATTTGGCTCTTGAGAGTGCTCAAACTGTGTTTTTGGTTCTTAATATATGTGTTTCTTTTCTTGTGGGTGTTCACACAGTGTTTTTATTCTTGTGGGTGTTCATACAGTGTTTTGGTTCTTTTTGAGTGTGCAAACTGCGTTTTGGTTCTTTTTGAGTGTTCATACTGTGTTTTTTGTTCTTGAGGGTGTTCATACCGTTTTTTTTGTTCTTGTGAATGTTCACACTGTGCTTTGGTTATTTTGAGTGTTCATACTGTGTTTTGGTGCTTATGAGTTTTCATACTGTGCTTCTATTCTTGTGAATATTAACATTGTGTTTTTGGTTTTTATGAGGGGGCATAGTCTTGGTTTTTGTGTGTGTTCATACTCTTTTTTGGTTCCTTTGAATGTTCATACTCTTTTTTGGTTCTTGTATTTATTTATACTCTATTTTGGTTCTTCTAAGTGTTCATTCTGTTTTCTGGTCCATGTGGGAATTTAAATCATGGTTTGGTTCTTGTAGTTGTTCATATTATGTTTAAAGTGTCTTGTGAGTGTTCACACTTGTTGCTGTTCATGCTTTGATTTGGTTCTTGTGGGTGTTCATACTGTGTTTTGGTTCCTCTTTATGCTGTGCTTTAGTCATAATTAGTGCCCATATAAGTTTTGATTTTTGTGAGTGTTCATACTGTGTTTTGTTAATTGTGAATGTTTGTACCGTGTTTTGGTTCTTGTGAGTGTTCATACTGTGTTTTGTTAATTGTGAATGTGCATACTGAGCCTTGCTTTTTATTAATGTTTATTCTGGTTTTTTTTTGTTCTTTTGGATGCTAATATTGTGTTTTGGTTTTTGTGAGTGTTCATGCTATCTTTTGATTCTTGTTAGTGTTCATGCTGTGGTTTGCATTGTGGAAATGTTCATACTGTGTTTTGGTTGTTGTGAATGTTTATACTGTGTTTCTGTTCTTGTGGGTATTCATCATATCTTTGAGTTCTTGTGAAAGTTCATGCTATGTTTGGGTTCTTGTTAAGTGTTCATACTGTATTTTGGTTCTTGCGGTTTGGAAATGTTCATTCTTTGTTTTTCTTCTTTTGAGAGTTCATACTGTTTTTAAGTTATTGTGGGTGTTCATACTGTGTTTCTATTCTTGTGAGTGTTCATATTGTGATTTGGCTCTCGTAGGTGTTAATACTTTGTTTTGATTCTAATTTAAGTATTAATATTGTGTTTTGACTTTTTATGAGTATTCATACTGTGCTTTGGTCCTTACAAGTTCTTACTGTGTTTTGATTCCTGTGGTTGTTCATAATGCATTTCAATGTCTTGTGAGTGTTCATATTGTGCTTGGGTTCTTATAGGTGTTCATACTTTAAATATCTAAGGCTTTGTTGCAGGCATTTTAGTTTACATGTCTGTTAACAATGCAAAAGCTTCACTTTTTTGTATTTTCTCCAGTTGTTTTTGCTTTGTTTCTTTCTTTTCTTATATAACTTGACATTATGAAGTATTCTTCCACAAAATATTTCAAAATGATACAACTATAAGAATGGTAACCAGTCATACTAATTTCCTACTTTCCCCTAGCTTTCTTCTTTATGATCTGGAGAACTAAATCCTAGAATTAACTAGAGCTTTTGCCAAATGACAGCCAGTTTATAATTGAACCTTGAATCAATATGCTAAGTGCAAATTTAAGTGTGTGTGTGTGTGTGTGTGTGGACACAATACAAGTATGAACACAACTGATGATATACCTCCCTTTTTTTCAGGAAATAAAAATTATCTCCCTTTCAAAATTTTGAGTAGGTGGTATACTTCAACTGTGCAACATTTCATAAATATCCAAGCAGCAGCTTAGAAAGATATGCACTGACAAGGTTCATCCCCCCTTTTTCAGAAAATGTTCAAAATGACTTAATTATAACCCCTTCACAACTTCCAGCAGCAACCATATTACTTCGTGCAAATCTTCAGCTGGTAAACAGAACTGTTCAATATTTCATCAAAATCAAACCAGCTGCTTAGGAGGACATGAACTGACAAGGTTCGTCCCCCTTTTCTCTAGAGAATATTCAAAGTTGAATTATCAGGTGGTATACTACAACTTTTAACATTTCATCAAAATCAAAGCAGCCACTGAAGAGGATATACCCTGACAAGGTTCATTCCCCCCCCCCCTTTTTCCAGAAAATATTCAAAGACAAATTATCCCGTTTCAAAATTTCAAGCAGCAACCATATTATTTCATGCACATCTTCAGGTGATATAATACAACTGTGTACATGGAGGACATGCGCTGACAAGGTACATGGACTGAGAGACAGTCAATTATTACAGGGATGGGGTATAATAAAGACCAGACTCATAACTATCACTTGCTTGAATTTTAAAAAACTTCAGTGCCATAGACACTTTGATTGTGAAATGATTCTATCAATAAAACTATTAATGCAATAAAGTGCACAGCTGATTATGACACACAATAATACTCTCTTCTCCCAAAAGCCTCAATATATCAAAACAGATCACACTAACTCAATCCAAATATTTATAATACTCAATGAAATGATCAGTTATCCCCTCTGACAATGCTTTTATCTCATAAATCTTTCAACATCAATTATATATCAGTGTATATGATAAATATCAATTCATATACAGAAAAATCTTTAACAAATGTCTGGCCATGAAACATTTTTCTCACATTCAATCTCATCCTCCAAAGTCAGGGTTATGAGTTCAAGTACTTTCCCCTTAACTCAAAATAATAGTCCTATATTTTTGTAACATGTATGTACTCCATTTTTAGGAGGATTTACGGTACGTAAATCCTTCTTATGCTGTCGCTTTCTTCAGAAAAATCCCGGGTATGAATATGCACTTCGAGACCAAAAATCAATTTTTTGCGGCCAAATTCATTGCCAATTTATTCTTTAACATTATTGTAAACTGCATAAAAAAATACAACATATAAATGTAAGTTTCAAGCATAATTAAAATAGAATTATCGAGGGAATATTTAGCAGTTGACAGAGTGTCACGTGACAAGTTAATTATAAATAACTTCACATGTTACCGTAGTTGTACAAATAATAATCAATTACCTGTGACCTGAATATTTGTAATGTTTCTGAATTTAAATTATGAAAAAAACTCGAATAATTCAGTACCTGATTAAAAAATTATATAAAAAGTAATAATAATAATAAATCGAGGATTTAGAATTCTTTCTTATTTAGTAAGCGTAGTTTGCATGTAGTGCTAATTTGATTAAGAATTGATCCAAAATGATAACTTGTATAGCTGTTGTATCGATACTGAAAACAATATTAAATTGCCAATATATATTTTTGATTTAAGTACCCTCTTAGAGACAAAGGATGGACAATTATTCATGTCTTCATTGGCGGATTAAGAGATGAGTTCGGGGCAATACCTCCCCTCTTTATTATTTTAAAATTTCGTGCAGAATTTAACTGCAACCTCATCGAAAGTTGTACCCGCCTGTGTATTTCACTGTCTTTTGACATATTTTTGTTCAAATCAAGGAGTTAAATAGATAATATATAACTCCTTGTTCAAATTTATAAAGTATTGGTGATACTGACAAGTGATCATGTAGGGATGTATATTGATATACGGTATTGAGTCATTAGTAAACACTGAATTTTTTTCTCTCTTTTTTTTAACAAAAAATACGATGAATTTGAAGTCTTATTAATGCAATTATAGGGCAAATTTTTGAAAATTTTAACTGAAGAAAACTAGAGAGCATACATCTCAATCAATGGGGATCTTTATAAAAACTCCACACTTCAAGAAAAAATAATGGATATTGTCAACGAGTAAATGACAGGAGACAAAATTCATACAGATACATGGTAAAATTAACCAAATGTAACAACGCTTTTATTGTTCTTCATCTTCTATACTTTCAACATTTTCTATATAGTCTTTTTGGCCCAGTAAATACTTTTACGATTATCTTTTTTCGAAATTAACGCGTAAATCCGACTAAACAGTACTTCAGTACTTTGATTAAATAAACTTGACATTAATTCATCCTCATTGCTCTCATTTAAATACAATACTATCTATTGCACTTTTCCAAATAAATTGTTTGTGTATTACATTCCCTTGTTTATATAAACCTACATTTTTGTGGTTTTTCAAAAAGTCCACATATTTCCTACATTATAGATTTTATTGAAAAGGCATATAACATAAATAGAAATTAATTAAATTAATCCAGTATTTATCATGTTTTCAAAGTCCTAATACACAAACAGGAAATATTACATGTAAATTACAGGTAAAAATACAGGTATACATGTCTGGGACAAACATTCACTACATGTTAAGTAAAAACTATTGATTTATCAAATACGTTATGGCATTAATTCAACATTAAAATAAATATATGGAAAAATTAAAAGTGGTGATAGCCCCTCCGAAGAGGATATAAAAATACTTATTTACCGTCATTATGATTATAAATGTCCAATAGTGACCTGCAGTCAATACAATGAACCAAAGACCTTGAATAATATTAATTTTAATGACTCAAGTGTGAAGTTGTGAAATAGATTACAGACAGTTTACAAATTTATTCCAGGTTTATACATCCTCAATGGATGTTAAAGTTGCCATGGCAGCCATATTAAATAAACGATACAGTCAAGAAACTTTTAGAATCAATTGCAAAAAATTGGCAGTTATAAAAACTATGCATACAGATGAAATCTTGAATAAAATATTACACACATAAAATAAAAGCAGCATTTTCTCCTCAAAGGGCACTATTAATGAACTGGCTTTGAAAATTTTGTAAACTATTTTAATTTTGAAACAAGAGTTTCTTAGGAGACTGGTTCCTCACTTGTTCATTTTTTATTCTGTTTAAAAATGAAAAAAAAACAGGTACATTTGTTTTAGTAGTAAGCTTGTGCAATACAGAAAATCATTGTCAAGTTTCAAGCTTCAGACCTGATATCAAAATCATTGCCATCAACATTGAACCTAAAAATTGACTTACTTAATAAGTAATTACTGTAAACAAACTAAAAATTGATTTACTTAATAAGTGATTACTGTAAACAAACTAAAAATTGACTTACTTAATAAGTGATTACTGTAAACAAACTTATTTTTGTGGATACTTTATTTCGCCTTTTGTCCCTCCTGGCCAATTTCGCGTCGTCTAATTTTCACGATTTTCTGCTTCTGCTGATGCATTTGTTTTAGGATAAGAAATATTCGCGACGATTTATTTTCGCGATATTTTCAAGCTTGTGAAAATCATACATGTATGTCATAACTATTTTGGCCTAGTTTCATAAATATTTCAAACTTCTAAAACTGAATCTGTGATGCCAATCTTGTGTTATATCTTAGCAGTATTTTTGAGACATTTGAATGAAATGAGCAAATACATTGAGACCTGTCTAAACCGAACCCCGACTAATCCGAAAACCTGTCTAAGCCAAACATAATGTTAAGACCCTTTCTATTAATTTCTATATAATTTGAACCTGTGTAAACCAAACATCTGTCTTAACCCAACAAAATTTACGATCCAAGAGGGGTTCAGTTTATTCAAGTTTCACTGCACATCCATACTTATGCATCATTCATGTAAATTTAAGGTCAATTTGCTTCAGTAGTTTCAGAGGAGTTGGATCTCAAAAGATCAAATTTTAACTGTCTTATAATGTCAGCCATATTTTTGGCTGAACCATTAGTGCAGGGTAAAAACACAGGTAATCAATGATTACAAAGTTCGCCTCATTATGGCACATGGACACAGAAACCCAATTTGGCCAGGGTGCTCATTTACCATTCCTAATGCATGAATACAAAGGCTAGATGATCTTACCATGTACAGTAACTGAGATCTGAACTCAGATGTAAACTTGAATGTAAGTCACTCAAGTGGAAAATATAGGTCAAAGTGACCTAATTTTGCCTGGATGCTGACCTAACATCAGAGATGCATGCACATCCAAGGTTAGATGATCCTACCATGTACAGTGACTGAGATCTGAACTCGGATGTAAACTTAAATGTAAGTCTTCAAGCAGAAAATATAGGTCAAAGTGACCTTATTTTGCCTGGATGCTGACTTACCATTAGAGATGCATGCACATGCAAGGTTAGATGATCCTACCATGTACAGTGACTGAGATCTGAACTCGGACGTAGACTTGAATATAAGTCACTCAAGCGGAAAATAAAGGTCAAAGTGACCTATTTTGCCTGGATACTGACCTACCATCAGAGATGCATGCACATGCAAGGTTAGATGATCCTACCATGTACAGTGACTGACATCTGAACTCGGACGTAGACTTGAATATAAGTCACTCAAGCGGAAAATAAAGGTCAAAGTGACCTATTTTGCCTGGATGCTGCCCTACCATCAGAGATGCATGCACATGCACAGTTAGATTATTGTTCTATGTATAGTAACTGAGATTTGAACTAAAATGTAAATTTGAATGCAAGCCACTCAAGCGAAAAATATAGGTCAGAGAGACCTAATTTTCTTGGAGGCTGTGAGTTAACCCAAGATGCACCTGCATGCAAAGTTTGATGACCCTACACTGCATAGTTACTAAGATATATACCCAAATGCGGACGCGGACGAAGATGTGGACAGGGACGAGGACACCGGGGTTACTCCAATAGTCCCCCTCCACTTCGTTGAGGCGAACTAAAAATCAGAGATAATTTAAGGGTCAATCTTTTAAATGACAAAATTAGGTCTCAAACTGTGATAATTGATAGATTATAAATGTTAAGATTAAAATACATCCATATCTTACATTTAAATATTGATAAAACTATCTTATTGTACAAAGGTCTAGTCATAGCTAACTTTCTTGTTATATTTCAACATTGTAGATTATCAGATCAGTTTTTAGTAATTATAAAAACATGAGGTTGCACGCGTTGTAGTGCTAGGTATACCCCCACTCGTATTATTTTATATATTAAGAAGGAAAAATGGTTACATCCCGTCAATCAGGAAGTTAATATCATAGTGTTACCAAAATTGCATACAATACATTCCCTCTATATATAAAGTCAAGTACCCAATATGAAATAAATTGGCCTAGCAGTAGCTGAGAAAAGAGTGAGGAAAATTTTCACTATATGTTCAATAAAGGGAAAGATGGCTAAGTCCCGCAAAACAGGAAGTTGATATCATAGGGTGACCAAAATTGCATACGACACATCCCCTATGTATTAAGTCAAATACCAAATATGAAATAAATCAGCCCAGCAGTAGCTGAGAAAAGTGTGATAAACCTCTGATGGGCGGAAGAAGGATGGATGGATGGACAGAAGGACAGACATACAAGGGTATTTCAATATACCACTAACTCACAAGTGGGTGTATAATTACTATGTTTTAATGCTTTTTGAAATCATCATGATTTTCATGAATCATAAAACATCCTTTATACATGTCATGAAGAAACTGAAGAAACTACCTGATTTCTTTCATAACTATGGTGCTATTTAGTTTATCGTTTCTCATATAAGGACAATCTGTGGACTATTGTAGCTAATACTTGTTTCTGAGAAGATAATTAATTGAATGTGTATTCCTGTTGGGTCCAATTTTAAACAATGTTCTCTATTGGCAGCCATCTTGGATAAAGTATAGGCACTCTGGATACTTTTTTAAAGGGCACCAACAAAGGACCATTTGTGACTAAAATTGAATCCTACTGGGCTACTAGTTTCAGAGAAGAGCTTGGAATTTGTTTTTCATAGGGTCCCATGTTAACTATGTTCTCTGATGGTGGCCACCTTTGATGAGGTACGAACCTGCCTGACTTATTTTTTAGAGGGACAATCCGAGTACCATTGTGACAAAGTTCTGACTGGAGTAGGGGGTCGCCTCACAAAAGGAGTAGTCAGCTGATAGGCAGTAATAGACAGTATGTCAGTATTTATTTCTTCAAAATGGTCACTCAGGGATGGTCTTTACCTAATCTCCAATACAGCTCTTCCTACAATAGATTGTCATCTCTTCCACACAGTTTAAATTCCTCCATATTGGATAAACAATGCCCTGTTCACTGTGATGTTGTTTACATCCTGACATATATCACACTGTGACCTCATACACAATAGATACCTCCACTTCTAGTGTGACAGTCAGAGGTGATAATCTGATATGGGACAAACTATGCACCTCTATTTCAGAGATTGGTCCTGACCCAATCTACATGTACTCAGGCATTCAATTCAAACATTCAAACACAAAAGAGCTCCATTGTATTGCTCTTTTCATATAAACAAAAAGGATGAGATATGTCTATCAAGACTGATATATTTCCTATATACAGTCAAACTTCAATGGCCTAAGAGACCAATGAAATCAACTTGAGCTAGAGAGGTGTTTGTGCTATCAAGGTTGAAGTACACTTTAACTTAAACAAAGGAACTAAACAAGAGTGGACCCTAATAGATGTCTCGCCCGTCCCTGCTTGTCGCTAAAACAGTCATGCACTACTCAAGAGCAACCTACAAGCCAAATATTATTACCATTCCACTTACAGTAATTAAGAAACTATTCTAATCAGAAACACTCAACTTTGTTCACTAGACCATGAAATTGAGGTCAAGGTCAAAAGCCATATGGCAGACTGACATGTACTAACCAAAACCAAGCTATATACCAAATATCATTGACCTATGGCTTGTAGTTATTGAGAAACAGACTTAAGCAAAGAAACTTAACCTGGTCACTGGACCGTGAAATTGAGGTCAAGGTCAAAAGCCATATGGCAGACGGACATGTACTAACCAAGACCAAGCTATATACCAAATATCATTGACTTCTAGCTTCTAGTTATTGAGAAACAGACTTAAGCAAAAAAACTTAACCTGGTCACTGGACTGTGAAATAGAGGTCAAGGTCAATAGCCATATGGCAGACGGACATGTACAGTGGATTTCTCTTAATTGCAAAGTCTATTTGTCACAGAAAATTTTGCAATTAACAGGAATTTGCAATTAACAGAAAAGCTTCCAAGACAAATAGTATGAAAGATATGACAACCCTCTGTCTTTGGGTTTTACATATACTTTATATATGTTGTAATATTGTATTTACTGAATAACTTTTTGCAGTAGAAATGTAAATAATTATTTTTTTTTTCAATTTATTTAACTTTCCTACAAATAATATTGCTAGAAATATATAAGAAAGGTAAATGGCTTCTCCTATATTATTAATTGAAGTCATCTGCCTTCTAAAGTCTTCATAAATTAATGTTTATATAAGATTTATTAACTTCATTTTTTAAGTTGGCAAACACTAATTAGTGGTCAGACAATGTATTTTTTCTTTGATCAATCAGGTTCATGATAATTTTTTTTCTAAACTCATAATTTAGTTGTAAACAAAATGACTGACAGTATTTTCCATCATTTGTTTAACCTTGGGACACAATGATTAAGATATTAAAACTTTAATTAAATTCAAAGAAAAAATAGACTTTTAAATAAACATTTGATAACATTTTTTTTATTAAAATGAAAATGAAAACAGGTATGCATGAAGGATAGAACTGTTATAAAATGACAAGTTTTCAACTTTTATTGCCAAGATTTGCAAATAAATGCAACTTTTACACATTTGTGCTAAAATTTTCTTTGCAATTAACAGGAATTTGCTATAAACTGCTTTGCAATTAACAGGTCTAATTAACATTGATTAAATGGGAAATGGATTGGTGTTCGAACTTATTTTGCAATTAACAGTATTTTGCAATTAACAGGTTTGCAATTAAGTGGAATCGACTGTACTAACCAAGACCAAGCTATATACCAAATATCATTGACCTATGGCTTGTAGTTATTGAGAAACAGACTTAAGCAAAAAAACTTAACCTGGTCACTGGACCGTGAAATTGAGGTCAAGGTCAAAAGCCATATGGCAGACGGACATGTACTAACCAAGACCAAGCTATATACCAAATATCATTGACCTATGGCTTGTAGTTATTGAGAAACAGACTTAAGCAAA
>MJUU01062626.1:70500-96796 GCA_002080025.1 Modiolus philippinarum
GACTTAAGCAAAAAAACTTAACCTGGTCACTGGACCGCGAAATATAGGTCAAGGTCACATGATTTTGGGTCCGACAGATAGGGTTCGCCGTAAGCTACATATGGACCAAATATAAAGTTCCTACATCAATGGCTTCTGTATTAAAACTTGAGTTTACGCCGCCGTCGCCATCGCCGTCGCCGTCGCCGTCATACTTTGCACGCCTATGTCTCGCTTTGGCGACTTTCGTCGCGGGCGAGACAAAAATTGTTGGAGACATCCATGTGTTGGAGATGTTGCAGTTCGAGCTATGATGTACAACTGTATAAAAAATGCATTATATATTTGTAAGTGTCTGAATATTCAATTAAGAATTTGTTTCCCATTAACTGACATGATATTTCTAGTGTTCTAGTCAATATTTGGAATTATCCATTCATAAGGCCATACAAAATTAATTAATTGGTTCTCAGGCCATTTTTCATTTAAAATGATGAGGGAGGGAGGTGATTTTTTTTTATCTTTTTATTTGCAAAAAAACAGATGAGGCAGCTTTTTACATTGTAAAAACCACCAAAAATGTAGTGAGGGAGGTGATTTTTTATTTTTATTTTATTGAAATGGCAAAAAATAGAGTCAGTGAGGGGCTTTTTCAAGCCTCAAACTAGATGAGGGAGGGCCTGTGAACCAATAAATTATTTTTTTATGGCCTAATAAAATATTAAATATAGGATGTAACTACGAAAAGTGCACAGTAAATTATTGAATACTTTATTTGAAATTTAACATGCAAATACCATGTTAGTAAATGCATCAAGTTAAGTTGGTGATATGTAAAGATTTAAATTATTGATTTATGAATAGATTACTTTAACATATCATTTCCACCAGAAGGCAAATATACAAAACCTCACTACTAAAAGTTGTTTCAAATCTATTACTTGTTCAAATCAAAGAAATAACAAGAGAAGGGGCAGTCGGAAACGACAGCTAATTCCCTCATCCTTTTGTTGAATGTTGGTCTTGTATTATAAGCACTGATCAAAGTTGTACCATTCAAGATCTGGCTAGTTACTTAAATCTGAGACAGATATGCAAGAAATGTAGTGACCTTATTTCAATCAGGAGCCTCATACTTATAGCATATGCATCTACTGATGAAAAATTAATCTTCTACAAGTTGTAGTTTCTAAAATCCAGACTGTAACTCAAAAACTTTGACCTCCAGTACACACAGAGTGTTTCAGTTAAAAAACACTGACGTCTGACATATTTCACAGTGTAAACACCAGCAAATGTCTGTGAAAACACCAGCAAACTTCCTGTTGTTAATTACACAGAAATATATTGGCAAATCATAAATGTCAGTGTAAACACCGACATTTCACCAGCAATTGTCAGTGTTTTCACTCATGTCAAACCAGGGTGTTTTGTAACTGAAACACTTTGTATACTGTAAGTCACTCGTGCATGAAATGTAGGTCAAAGTGACCCTTTTTTTATATGGAGCTTTGTAACTTTATAAGACACATCTAGATACAAAATATTATTCCTCTATGAGTTGTAGTATCCCAGATCTGGACTCTTACAAAAACTTCAACCTTAGTAACTCATGCATGAAATGTAGGTCAAAGTGACCTAATTTTTATCTGGAGCTTCCTAACTTTAGAAGACGCATCTACATATAACATATTATTCCTCAAGTTGTTGTAGTATCCTAGATCTGGACTCTTACAAAAACTTAAAACTAAGCCACTCATGCATGAAATATAGGTCAAAGTGACCTAATTTTTATCTGTAGCTTTGTAACTTTAAAAAACGCATCTACATACAAAAATTTATTCCTCTACGAGTGGTAGTATCCCAAATCTGGACTCTTACAAAAACTCTAACCTAAGTCACTCATGAATGAAATGTAGATCAAAGTGACCTAATTTTTATCTGGAGCTTCATAACTTTATGAGACGCATCGATCTACATACAAAATATTATTCCTCTATGAGTTGCAATATCCCAGATCTGGACTCTTACAAAAACTTTAATCTGAGTCACTCATGCATGAAATGTTGGTCAAATCCACCTATTCTATATAACAATGTATCAACCTCAAGTACTCTTCAAGATGCATCCATGGACAAAACATTGTCCATCTACAACTTGTTATTCAAAAGATATATGGTCTTAAATTTGAACGGACAGACGAACAGACGAATGGGTCAAACGCTATATCCCCTCCCCAACTTCGTTGGGCAAGGGGATAACAAAGACTCAAAAGATTCAGTGCCTCTTAACCTATGCCATGTCCTACATGGACAGACAAATAGGCTTCTATGCTAAAGGGACTAATTTCAACAATGATAAACAAGAGATCTGTGAGCCACTGCTCACTAGAAATACCCCCGCTCTCAACTTCAGTTTTAATAGTGGCCTGCACAGGTTTGAAAATGCATCTTACAATATAGTACAAAATGACTGAAAATTTACGAAGTCGGTAACAGGAAGTAGAAAAACAAAAGATCTGAAAATGCATCCCACAATATGGCATGACTATAGACGCTTTCAGAAATTGGTGATTACTGAGTTATCGAACTTGACCGCCAGGTGCCGCACAATCGTCCGCCATTAAGAGGGTGTAGACTCGATTTTTACCATGGCAACGTGCCGACAACTTATTATCATTTGTCATGATTTATTTAATAAAAAAAGAATTTTGACATTTTTATTTCAAACAGGTATGCGTTCTGAAAGAATATTACCTGTTCAAATTGAATATTCATTATATAACAAATTATAAGATATGAAAATCAAGCTTAAATTTTTTACCTCAATTTTTTGCGTATTGTAGAATATTACATAATTCAGCTTCTGTCCAGGTGAAAATAAACGGTTTTGTCCAGGTAGATTATTACACCTGGGGGCATGACAAGTGTCCTTAATATACTGGTCAGTGTGATTGTTTAAACAAGTTTAATTAATATTATCACCCTTTGATAGCTTCCACAAAGAAATGAAGGCCATGGATTTTAAGATATATATTTTTTTAATTTACCACGTGTTTTAAAATGGAATTTCACTTATTATTTATTTCTACACATATTTTTTCTCAGAAATTGAACAAAGTACATTCCTGACATCATACAAAACCACAGACAAAAGCAACATCGGCCGTTATCAAAATTTGGTAAATACTCAATATTTTCATTGCATAAACCAATTTATCCCCAATATGTACTTTGAGCCCCCTCAATAAAGAGAAGAAAAAGGAATAAATAGTTGCAATATGTTTTTTTTAATAATTTGAATTTTGACAAATTGGACGCTATCCGTTAACTTAAATTATGCATTTTAATCTTGACTTCTTTCTTCAATTTGCGTGTTTTTTAGGTGTGAAATTATTTTGTTTAATGTAACTTTTTGAATTTGTATACTTGCAGAATGACTTCCCTGTGCATTATTTAGATAAAATAAATGCAGTTGATTTATATATTTGATGTCGTTCACCATTTTCCCCCTACTAAATATAAATTTTTCCAGAGTAAATACTTCTTTGATTCTTTGACTTTATAAACACAAACAAAAACATTTAAAAAAGCAGATACTTTTTAAAAGCATTCAACATAAAATTATTACAATTTTTTTTCATTATTCTGGTCAGCTGAATAAAAGTCCATCTCTACAATCTCCGTAAAATTTTTCGGAGCCTGTATATGCACATTAAAATCTTTCGTAAAAATATTAATATCCAAGTTATTTTTCCAAACTTTCGGAAAATCTATCGAGAATACTTCAACTATTTTTAATGAAATATAAATGATTAATTTATTAATCCAAATTACTTGAGAAATCGATTTCTTTTCCTTCAAACCAAGGTTACGTTTTCTTAATCAGGTTGTAAAATATCGAACTTTTATACTAATTAACAGTTATTTGTAATATATTAATATATATTAGGCGGTTTCTTTGATGTCATAATAACTGTTTTATCACTTAAATAGGTTTTTATCACTTTCTCAACAAGTGTTATTAGAGTAATTAACGGTTGAAGTATGACACCTGTATCATTAAAACCTCATACCGATACATCGACAAATGCCGAGGTGTTACGAACGTTACACCCTTCCGGTAACAAGTTCATTTGGAAGTCAGCAATGGCGGCACCCATGAATTTGTGAATAAAAAGGTCTATACAAAGCTTCTGACAAAATTTCAAGTTGTGTCATTTACCATTGCAGAGAAAAGCTTGACAAAAATTGTGACTGACAGAGGGAATGACTGAAATTTGACTAAGTAGGTCAAAAGGAAGTAGTAACTCGACAGGTCTGAAAATGCATCCAACAATATGGCATAACCATACAAAGCTTCTGACAAAATTTCAAATTTGTGTCTTTACCATTTCAGAGAAAAGCTTGACGAAAATTGTGACGGACGGATGGAATTACTGATAATTGAGTAAGTCGGTAAACAGGAAGTGGTAACCCAACAGGTCTGAAAATGCATCCCACAATATGGCATAACTATACAAAGCTTCTGACAAAATTTCAAGTTTGTGTCATTTACCATTGCAGAGAAAAGCTTGACGAAAATTGTGACGGACGGACGGAATTACTGAAAATTGACGGTAAACAGGAAGTGGTAACCCGACACCTGTCGGAAGGAATTACTGAAATTTGACTAAGTCGGTTAACAGGAAGTAGTAATCTGACAGGTCTAAAATGCATCCCACAATCTGGCATGACTATACAAAACTTCTGACAAAATTTCAAGTTTGTGTCATTTACCATTGCAGAGAAAAGCTTGACGAAAGTTGTGATGGACAGACAGAATGACAGAATGACAGACAAGGGTAAAACAGTATACCCCTCCTCCAACGGAGCCTCTATTGTATGGGGTCCAATGTTAAACTGTATTCTCCTCTTGCAGTCATCCTTTTAAAGAACATCTCAGAATCTTTAAGACTAAATTTGTTTTCAATTGTTGTAGTAAATAGTTTCAGAGGAGAACTTTTTAAATTATGTTCCCAGCTGGCAGCAGTCTTGGTTGAGATGTGGAGCTGCTGTCTTTTTTTAAGGGATCATCTAAGGACCTTTCTGACCAAGTTTGGTAGTAATTTGCCATGTAGTTTCAGAGGAGATTTCTTAATATGATTTTTATGGCATTTAATGTTAAATCATTTTATCAATAATGAGAAACATCAGTCAGTTATCTCCCTTTACCAAGTTACCGGTAGTTCTATGGTCGAAGTGGAGATAATTTTAATTTGCATAACAATAGCCTCTTTTGATATTGAAATTAAAATGATCTCCTCTCTGACCATAAATAACTAAGTTGGTACAGGGAGATAACTGACCAATGCTTCTCATTTGAATAAAACCCCTTTGTTCTATATTTTGTGAATTACAGATAATAGAATTATAGGACATTTCTTTTCGATGAAGACTTTGGCATTGCACAATATCATGTTCTTCTTTCATAATCGATGTTGTTGTTATACCAAATCTATTTAGAAGTATTTCAATTGAAGTTTCATATGTAAGAAGGCTTGATATCATAGTCAACGAAAATTATGTCCTTAGCTAGCTGTCAGTAACTGCGAGCATTTGTCCAATCAGTACCTGTGTGTATTGTCTTCATGTTTAATGTACTTCATTGCAAGGGTACTCATCTTGATAAGTTGGACTTTTTTCTAGTTTGATTTTTACTGTGAGTTTTTTTGTGTATTAATTTTTTAGCCATTCACCACACATAGGGGGAGGGTTTGGATCCAAGAAAACGAGTTTAACCCCACCGCAATTTTTGCGCCTGTCCCAAGTAAGGAATATGTTGGTCATAGGCTTGTCCTTGTCTTCTTGTAAAATTTTAGTTTCTTGATATTCGGGTTATTGGATGTGGTTTGTTTCCATGGATTTATTCACTTTTTACCCTTTTGGGGGCATTTAGGGCTTGCTATGTGGTGTGAGGTTCCTCACTGTGTTGAAGACCGTACAGTGACCCCTAGATGCTTTGTTTTGGGTCGTTTTAACCATGGATATGGGATGTTGTCTCCTTGACATTTACCCCATTTCCTTTCTTTTTTATTATTAATCAGGCTGTAATGTTTCAATCTCACCTTTATGGGCTTGCTAGATAGTGGCCATGATAAAGTCTGTATCAAAAACAAAATGTCCTGTATTACATATTTCTTCAGTGGCTACTGCCATTTTGAATCAGATTCTAACGAGCCTGACATTTTTTTCTAAACAGAATCATTTAAATGACAATCATGATTTAGTTTGGTTGTAATTTATCTCGTACCTTCAGACAAGATCTATGATTGTGTTTGCATTGGTTCAATGTAAAACTATGCTCCCCACTTGGTTGAAGTATTTCAACCAGCCAGATACCTTTCTGACTTGAGCATCTAAGGGACATTATGTAATTGGCCCTTAATTTTACAAGAGAAGATCTTTGAATGTGTTTCCATAACGCATGATTTTAAACTATGTCCACTTGCTGGTGGCATTCTTTGAAGAGACGCAGAATTGACAGACTATTTCTGAAGGTTGACATCTATTGACCATAACCTGTAGTATGGTTTTAATGGCAAAGCAGTTTTAAAGGAGATCTTTGAATGGTTTCCCTTAGGGTACAATGTCAAATTATACATCCTGATGGCAGCAATCTTGGACTGGCTCTGGACCTGACAGACATAAAAGACCACCACTCAAGGACTATTGTGAGCAAGCCTGGTCCCAACTGGAGAAGATCTTACTATATATGGAGGAACCAAGGATTTAAAGTGATGACAAAAGCTCATCCTAACTGTAGGTAGGTGAGTTCACAAAACAATTACATTTGAAATTGTATGAGACAGCAAATAAGTTATAAAATAACAACAACAATAAACTAGAAAATGTAAGCAAAGCTCACTATTATAATACCCCCTGCTCCCCCTAAAAAAATCAAATCAAATTTTTAAATAGATGATGCACAAGGGCAATGTATCCTTAACATTCTGTGAAAGTTTCAACAAATTTCATCAAGTGGTCTAGGAGGAGTTGTTGCCACAAAGCAAGTATCCTATGGCAGATGGACGGACGAACAGACGGACTGACGAACAGATGGACTGAAGGACACAATGATAAACTATATACCGCCTGCTAAAGCGGGGGCTATAAATATACCTGTACATATCTAAGTAGGTGAAGAAGTGTTTACACATATTAATTGAAGTTTAAAAATTTTAGAATTAAAATCATTTTGACAGAATGAATGTACTGCTAAAAACTTAACTTACAGCTGGTTTGCAAAACTTTTTTATGGGTAAAAGTTTTAGCATCCTATTTGTCTTGTCTGTAAAGCATGTTTATTAAAAACCTTAGAATCACTTTATCCATTTCAAAAACAATATATAAAGACCTACCTTTTGTACGTATGCATTGGCAGCTCCTCCAGGCTTTGACTGTTGTCCATAAGAGCCTTGTCCATAGTTCTGTGAACCAGTCTGTTGTCCATAGGGTTGCTGGCCAGGTTGCTGTCCAGGTTGTCCATAGGGCTGGGAACCAGGCTGTCCATATGACTGTTGTCCAGGTTGTTGTCCATAAGGCTGGGAACTAGGTTGCTGGCCGTAAGGTTGCGATGGTGGCTGCCCATAATTAGCTGGCTGTGATGAAGGGGCACCATACCCAGCTTGCTGCTGAGGTGGGGCAAAAGATGCTGGGGGTGGAGCTGAGGCACCATACGACTGTGTACTTTGTGGGTAACTTTGATTAAAACCTTGTGGCTGAGCTGGAGGTGGATTGAATTGTTGTGGTGGAGCACCATATCCACTAGCGGGTGGTGGAGCACTATATGCTGGCGTCGAACTCTGTAAACGGAAAACAATAAAATGATTAAAGAAATCAATCATGGCCTAACATTCATATACCTCTATTCATTCCATTTGTGGTTTAAAAATTAAAAAAAAAAATTGCCATGAAAACAAAAGAGATTTTTAATCAGCACTCAAAACAATTTTCTTAATTCATTAAAATTTATTATTAAATTATCAATAAGAATCATTCAGAACGTGATGAAATAAAGAAAATAAAAACTTGATTGTAATAATTTAAAATTTATGGTCCCTTTGACTTGAAGTTAAAACTGTACATATACCACACTGGACAAAATACATCAAGTAGTTAAAATGGTCGGTTACAGACTTGACAAAAATGACATGTGAAAGCTTCAAACTGCAATTATACAAATCAAATTTCGAAGAGGAAGCAAGATATAATTGGCTTTGCAAATAAATGCAAATATTTTTACAAAACAGAGTGATCATACAGGATGTCCATTTGTGTGCTTATACTTACTGTAATATTGATATGACTATCTACCATCTGTACTTTAAAACATTTAAATACAACGTTCAGCATTAAATTTTGCAACTCTCTTGCAATACTTATTTTTCAAAATTTTCAATGCAGTCAGTGATAAGTTTCTCATGATAGTAGCAATTCATAATTCTCTCTCATATAAATCAGACAAGAAGATGCATATGCAAGGTAATTTGTACAGATATTTGTACAAAAATCTGTTAAACGCTAATTTTGTTATCAACATCCTTGCATAACAGGTATGTTGATCCTTTTCCTTAAGCATCATAATTTGAAACAGATTATTAATCAAACAAAAGGATTTTAACAAACCCATATCAAGTTAAGATCCAATAACCCTGCGAGAAATTATACTTACAAGTTTTCTTGTATATCAATGGATATCAATTAGAGTAATGTAATTTCAAAATATAATAAACAAGCCCTTGGACAAGTTTATTATATTTGAAATTACTTAACGAGAGTTGATATTCAGCGATATAAAATTCTTTAGAGTTGCTTAACTCTTTCTCTTAGGATTTTCATAAACAAATTAGTGCCGCTCTGCTGTTCTTTGTTTCCTTGCTTGTGACATCGCTGTTTTGTTTCGAATAACAACACCTTTACTAGGTAACAGTAATCACGGCCAACGAGATCTCTTAATTGTCCAATAGTAACGTCGAAAAAGTGATAGTACATCACATGTTATGTGCTATTATTTTGCACTCCACCAATGAAATTCTCATAAAGCGATACAACTAGTTCATATCTAAATCCAGCTTCAAAGTCTTGTTGTGTACCACAAATAATCATTCATGCAAGGAATAGATAATGAGTGTGCATCATAAGAGAATGAAATTTACCATTTCTGAAGAAGCAAAGAATTTGAATAAAAATTCAATTGATCTCGCTCACGTTTATTTCCTACAGATTTTTTTCGCAACATTTCAGCATATGTTGAATAGCCTCGCAATCTGATTCGCCACGCTAAATAAAGTGATTTGTGGCTCAAAACACTCATGAAGGAAACACATCCAACTTTCAACGTAAACAATGTTAACAAGTTATTTATGACACTTACAATAACTGGTGACCTTTTCTGTGATCTATGTTTTCATGACAGCTTGACATCTCCCAGTCTTCCAAAGGTTTGTCTTCAATTATATTTCAACGCACAAAATACAGAGGAAGATTATTTACAATTGAAGTAAGTGACCTGTGCATAGTTGAAAATACAACCTGGTAATATGAAACATTGTCAGTCGAACCGGACATGATTTGGCTAGCGAAAATCTGTGGATTAACGGAAGAATCACATTCAAATGTAGTCCATTATTTGCTTCATCCATCAAAGAAAAATTTCCAATGTCCAATGGCGCACTCATTTGTTGCAAAAAAAAAAATGAAATTTGAATTAAAACAAAATCCATAAGAACACTTACACGACACTTTCAACACTTTCTAAGTGATGTTTTAAGGAGATGCATATATACATGTATTATAGTAACAGCTGATTAAAATTTTATTGAAATCTGCTCTATTTGACAATTTTAACATATTTTGGCCGAGGTAAACTGCGTAAAAACATTTCTTGCAAAATCAGCAAATACATACATGTACATTGTACTGGTCAATTTAAGTCAAAATCAGCAAAGATTTACATGTTCTAGTCAATTTAAGTCAAAATCAGCTAAAAATTTACACCTATTAGTCAATAAACCCTTTCACAATAACTGTGGTCCTGAATTTTGCACATGCGCTCATATGCCTTTGAGTGGGTAAAATGCAATGTCATAGTATAGGTGACGTCTTGATTAATTGTCCTACGACGTCATTTTTGCGGGAACTGTTACATTTTGTATTATTTTCCACTCAAAATCGCAGTACCGCAGTTATCGTGAAAGGGTCTATTAGAGTCAAACCATAAATGGGAACACATCCAAGATATATTACTTTGGCACTTCAATGGGTACAGGTCTTCTCTCACAAACAAAAAAAAAACAAACAAAAACAAAACAGTACATGTAATATTTATATTGAAAGCAGAATGTGTATTGTTGACACAGTGACCAACAGTTCAATATTGAATCTGATCACAAATTTCCTTTAATAATTCAAAGTAAAACAGGCTTACTGTCAATTTAAGTACACAGTTGCCTGTGGACTGCTTTAGCACCATGTGATAATTATGCCTGTACATTTTGCAGTAGGCTGATGATCTTCACATCGGCAAAATGGCAAAAAGTTCAAATTGGCGTTACTTAAATACTACCTTTCACAGTAATATTATATACACATGGGCAAACACTTTTACATGTATTTCAGAATAACTACCTATGTTCTATGTTTACAGAATTTCATTCATTTCGCCTAAAATTATCTTTTGTGGTTAACATCCGTCTGTAATTTAACATGGATCTTCACAATCCAATACATACATTATCGAATGTACTGTTGGTAACCTAAGGTTATAGTTGTGAGTAGCATAATATAAGTGAAAAGATCACTCAATAACTGTCTCTCAGCACCTGGACCTGTTTCAAGAGTTCTGTCTATTAAACTGACCAGGCCCATTCTCAGATGGTGCATTGAGGAATATCCTGTCATACTATTGAAATCCTGACTGCAAGCCATTGTAGGTACATTGTGCAGGAAACAGGTAATACTTCATGCAGAATTAAAGAAGGTAGGAATGAGAATCCCTTTAACAGTTCATGGTAAAAAAATAAGGCAAAATGATGCTAACGGTAATATTTATGCCTTCACTATAAATTTACCAGAAATTTACACAAAAATATGTTTTGACGAATGACAATTATGTTTTTTCTCTAAATAATAATAACGGTAAAAAATTCAAGTAATTTCACGAATAAAGCTAATATATTTATGACGATAAATGGTAAAATTTTTAGAGGGTGGGAATTGGGGTATCCTGATGAAGGCTAACGGTAGAAAAATCAGGCCAAATGACGTTAACAGTAATATTTATGGTTTCGCGATAAATTTGCTAGATATTTCTACAAAAATTTGTTTTGACAAATGATGATATTTTTTATCTCCAAATAACGATAACGGTACAAAATTCAAGTAATTTCACGAATCACACTAATATTTTTTTGACGATTAACAGTAAAATTTTGACCCATTTGACGTTAATGATAGCTGAAAAGAGGCATTTGACGATTAACGATAAAGGGCATTCATACCCTCTTTTTACCCCTTTGATGTTAATGATAGCTGAAAAGAGGCGCTTGTCGGTTTAAACGATAAAGGGCATTTATACCCTCCATAAAGACCTCTTCAACATCCTCGGTAAAGGCACACTAACTTTATTCAGAAGGTCCTGTCAATACCCATTTCTCCCTTTTCCAATGGCATTCAAAACTTATAGCCCCAGTTGTCCTGTCAAACCTTAATTCTTCCTTTTTGTCATGTAAAAATTTTTGAATTAATTATTTCTTGTCCCGATAGAGCTGAAATATTGCTTACCAAATGTTAAACAATTAATCAATCTATCAATCAATGTCTTACTCAACTTTACAACTATTAACTTATCTTACCTGGCACTCTTTTCCACGTCTTTTTTTTCCTGTGATAGTTTCTTTTATATTTCCAATCCAATTTAAGAAGTAGACAATTTTTCAATTCTGTTATTAAAATTTCGAGAAGATGTTTTAGTAAAGAAGGTTGTCTGTCTTGAAATCAATATTTAACTTGTAATTCAAACAGTTTCCAGCTTCAAAAGGTTGATTATTAATCTTTTATCATATATGGACTTCTATGTAGAAATTACTCAGTAGATTTTCTCCAGTTCCTATTTTGATCAAATCAGTTATATATATATATGTATTTTTCCATATTAAGGTTCTCTATTCCACAAAATGACTACATGTACTCCAAGGTGCTAAAGTTTGCATACACTGTAATATATTTCACGGTAAATTTTGTAGCTATTTATATCATGGTACATTTTGTAAGACCATGTAATTCTTGGAATAATCAATCACCTAATGCAAGTATTCCATCATCCCTTCATGGAAATATCTCACAAATTATGTATTAATCAAATACAATCTTGATAACTAAAAGTGGTCCTCATTCATAAATGTGCAAACTATAAACGCAATGCTCCAAATGAAAAATCATATGTATACAAAGGTTTTGATTCCTTCCTTGGTAAGAAAAAAAACAAGTTCATTTTTAAAATCAACAACAAAAGAAAGTTTTTATGTACACTTTATACATATTTACAAACTGTTGATATTACACTAACGACGGTCAGGAATTCTCGGTACAGCCTCTAGTATGCTTCGTGCAACAGAGGACTTGGAAGGATCAGCGTTACCATAAACTGATAGAAAATTCCGAGCACGTTCTTCCGGAAGAAGTCCCATTAATATAGCCTGTACTCTCCAATGAATCATTACTGCTGGAGAATTTATTGGAATCAGACTAAATGAATCTGGTATGGTCCAGTTCTGATGGTGACATACTTCCACCATCGCCCAATGACTGGCAGTAAGTTCCTCCCCATCTGGAACAGGTACCCCAATGCCATTAACAAGATCAACTAATTGAGATATTGTTCCTTGTGGTCCAAGTATCGCCATTGCTTGAGCTTTAAGAAGTGATACACGCTGTGGTGCTAAATCTTTTTGACTTTGTTGGGCCGACTCCTCAACGGACCATACTACTTCTGGTACATGTTTCCTCAGTGTGTGAAGTTTAAGATTATCTGTTTGAACCAAACATCCAGCAATTTGACATTCTTGCAATTCATTGGGATCTCCTTGACCACTATGTATCATATCAAAAGGTTCCCTAGGTAAAGGATTTTCAAAGTCCAGATCTGGATGTCTTCTTGGATTTCGTATGGGATCACTGTCAAAATAAGGATCACGTCTGTTGCTAGGATACCAATTATCATCATGTACTGATCTTAAATCAGATTCAAAATTACCCCTTCTATTTCTATCAAAGTCATCAAAGTCTCTATTTTCTCGCAAAGGGGGATCAAATCTAAAATCAAAATGTCTCCCATTGTCCATATCATGGGGTCTGAAATCAGAATGAAATGGAATGGGGTCCTGTTCCCTGAAACGAGATCTATCTCCATCATCCTGAACTGAAATCTGTAAATTTTGAACCATTGGACTTCTTTCAAGCTCATGAGCATGATTATCTAACACTGAAATTTCTCTTGTGAATGGATCTCTGTCATCAAATTTTATTCTGTTATCGTGGTTTAATCTGAGATCTCTTTCAAAGAATTCTTTGGCATTCCTTTCATGCCTATTTTCAGTGTAATGCATGCTATGATCAGAAATCTTCATCATTCTTTCGTCTTTTGATTCCCCTGAATTTGCCCTTTTCCTCTTATGAGCTTCTTCAATGACCATCCTCAAATCTGTCTCTCCTGAATTTCTTCTACGAGGAGGTGATCTTTCATTTAATTTCTTACCTAAATTATCGTTATTCAAATTGTCACGTAATCGCATAGCACGGCGCATTCTTGCATTTGGACGTGGTTTCTTTTTATTCCTAGTATTGTCATGTGTCATAACACCCTCCTGAATTTCATCCCTGTCAGATCGCAATATAGCCCCTGTTCGTCCACGAATGTCATCAGTTAAGTCTCTTGGATCTTCAACCATAATTGTATTGAAATCCTGATCCTCATCCCTGTCTGATCTTAAAATAGCTCCTGTTCGTCCGAGAATATCTCTAGGACCAGCATGTCTAGTCCTTGGCATGCTTTCCACAATTTCTTCCCTATCAGCTACAAAACTATCTACTCTCCTATCTTTAATATCATCAGTCCTGCCCACATTATCTCTATATATGTATCTTTGTATGTCGTCTACATTATCAGGATCTGTTATCAAAATAGAAACCCTCCTTCCTGGAATATTTTCAATCCTTTCTCCTGAATCCCTATAAATATCCTTATGAATATCCTTCTGATCCTCAAAACTGTCAAATCTTTGCATAGTACCTCTCCTCGCAGGAATATCATCAATTTTATCCCTTGGGTCCAAATAAATGCCCCTGGGGATAACTTCCTCATCTCTCCTAAAAGGAATGTCATCAATTCTATCCCTTGGACTAATACGTTTGTCCTGTAATATCCTTTCCTGATCCTCAGTTCTATCTGATCTTAGACTAGCCCCTCTATTTCCTTGCATACCATCTCTGATACTTTGATTCTCTGCATATATATCTCTTGCAAAGCTTTCTGGCTTGTCATTTGTATCAGATCTATGAACCGAAGTTGTTCTAACATGAAAATCATCTCTCATGTTAGACATTAATAACGGTCTTTGTTGTTTCTCCTCCCTCCATGATGGGGAGGGCATTCTCTCATTTCTCCCTAACGGAGATGGAGATCTATGCCTCTGCAACATCCCATCCCTCCAAGTTGGAGAAGGCATCCTATTTTTTCTTGGTGGGGATCTACGACGTTCTGATCGCTCATCTCTCCACCTTGGAGAGCGTGATCTTCTTTCTCTCCTTAAAGGAGATCTCCTTTGCTCCATTCTATCATCCTTTAATGTTGGGGAAGGATGTCTTCTGTCTCTCAGTGGAGATCTCTGATGTCCTAATCGATCATCATTCATAGAGGGACGGCCTCTATCTTTCCTCAAGGGAGATCTCTGACGTCGTAATTCATCATCGTTCATAGAGGGATGGCCTCTATTTTTCCTCAAGGGAGATCTCGGGCGATCTAACCTCCCACTCCTCCATGAAGGGGAGGGAGATCTCCTTCTTCTGTTTTCTGGGGATCTCCTCTTCTTTAAAAGTTTCCAGCTGTAATCCAACATCTGCAAATATACCATTACCAACCTACTATATACCCACTAAATTACACATGGATCTATCCATAAATCACCACAAATATCTCTAATTCATGAAAAAATATAACATCAATTATTGGTATCATGTTCTTTCTTTCAGAACCAGATACTAATTATCCCTACTTGTAGGTAGTCAAAATATTCTCTGAGCAAATATTACTTAATGTAAGAGAATTTCAGTCTAATAAGAAGATTTTCCTCCGAGAAAAGACGCAGCAATGATTTGTACTTTAAAGGAGATAGCCTAAACAGAAATAACTACCAAATAATCATAATCAAGGGGAATAATCTCAACAGAAATGTCAATTAGATAACTTCACTCAATAGGATAAACTTCAACAGAAATCCTGCACTCAAGAGGAGATAACCTAAACAGAAATATCTACCAAATAACCATGATCAAGGGGAATAACGTAACCTTTGCAGAAATGTTAACCAGATAACTTCACTCAATGGGAATAAGCTCAACAGAAATGTTAACAAGATTCCTGCACTCAAGAGGAGATAACCTAAAGAGAAATGTCTACCAAATAACCATTATCAAGGGGAAAAACCTTTGCAGAAATGTTAACCAGATAACTTCACTCAAGAGGAATAACCTCAACAGAAATGTTAACTAGATAACTTCACTCAATGGGAATAACCTCATCAGAAATGTCAATCAGATAACTACACTCAAGGGGAATAATCTCAACAAAAATGTCACCCAGATAACTACACTCAAGGGGAATAACCTTTGCAGAAATGTTAACCAGATAACTACACTCAAGGGGAATAACCTCAACAGAAATGTTAACCAGATAACTTCACTCAATGGGAATAACCTCAACAGAAATGTCAACCAGATAACTACACTCAAGGGGAATAATCTCAACAAAAATGTCAACTAGATAACTACACTCAAGGGGGATGATCTCAACAGAAATGTCAACTAGATAACTACACTCAAGAGGAATAATTTCAACAGAAACTACACTCAAGGGAATAATCTAATCAGAAATGTTAACCAGGTCTTAAAGTAACCATACTTTGGATGGAGAGCTGGAGAGTGAATGAAATTATATTGAGGTTAGTATTTCCTCTATGTATATATAGAAATATTTGTCAGTTAAATATGCCATACATAAATAATTGAGAAAACAGTAAATATTTATTGATTTGTTATTTAAAAGTGATTTAGAGATATGAGTAGCAATAGAAATTTGCAAGAGTATCCAAACCATTTATACATGACCTGTCGGAGGTCACTGGACATAGAAAATTTAAAATAATTGAGCATATGCTACAAATGAATTAAACTTTCCACACTAATACTCAAGCATGGGAAAAGTCAAACAAATTTAAGTCTTATAATATCTTTAAATGATCACAACTTGGTGTCTTATTGTATGAAGATGAGATGAAATTTTTGATTTTTAAATGATTTACTTATCTATAGCAAGGATGCTCTAGCAAAATGAAAACAGAATCATGCATTATAAGAGAAAACAGATAATGTGATTACATGGAACCTGTCTAAATTAATCCCAGTACAAAAACTCATTCCCCATTAAAAATAGGACTCTTGTAAATCAGGAATACAGCAATTCTGAATTCCTCTTTTTTATTTCAAAGAAAATATTAATCAATGTATAAACTTTACACCCGCTTATGTAACTAAATTCCCTGTTTCCCTTCTTTTTTCTAATTTTGTTTAGACAGGTTTTTGTTGGTCTGGATGATGTTGGTATGTGAATGGTTTGAGTTTGAATAGCAAAGAAAATGTTAACATGCAGCAGTCCTTCCATTATAAGTCCAGTCAAACTGTCTAACCTTCAGAAGTTGCCTTTAACAAGGAGAATGTGAAATATTAACTTGGTACTAAACTAGTATTTTGAGAATTTTCATTTTGAATTATGATTTTCAATAATCCAGAAAGGCCTTACACAGGAAGGACTACTGCTGTGTCATGAATCATAAATACTTCCATAAATATAACCAATCTTAATTCTCAGAAATAATTCTGATCCGTGATCCCATATTTGTTCTTTTTGTATCAGACATCACATTCAACTTTCTACTAAACAAGGATGAAATGCATGATTTATATGGCCTTTTTCTTAGCCAGTGGCTGATTCAACTTAATGTTTATATTGAAGATCGAGATATAATGTAGATATATACAGATTCAAACCAGCATTGGATGTAACCATTCAATAAAATCCTCATAAAATAAATTATCATAATCTGTTAACACAGGATATGTCTTGCCTACCACAAGCATCGCATGAATGTGCACATTGCTCTACAGCAGCAGTCATGATAATAAAATCTAAGTCTTGATTTGTGTGCACAACTTGCTTGCTAAAATCTTGATATGATTGTTCTGTAGGGACATCAACATAAAATGCCACCGAAACTGATCTCTATCGTTATAATGCAACTGCATACCAAATATCAATGGGCTACCATGAGTGGTTGATGTTAAACAGACTAAAGAAAAACACTTCAGTGCAAACCAGTAGACATAAAACACCACTGAAACTGATCTGTACAGTTGCTTATGTAACTACATATATATATAGGATATCATGAGTACAAAATTTCATAGTCAATGGAGCATGACTGTAGGGGCATAGACATAAAACACCACTGAAACATATCTATACTGATGCTAATGGAACTGCAAACCAAATACCAATGGGCTACTATTAGCAGTTGATGTTAAACAGACACAAGAAAATAAAGACTTAAACAATTGATAACAGTGAAAAATTCCAAAGTCCTGAGGGTGGAGCATGATTACTGGAGGTATAGACATAAAATGCCACTAAGTTATTATGTGCTGCTGCTAATTATACTGTATATACAAAATAACAATGGGCTACCATCAATGGTTGATGTTTAACAGACAATAGAAAAAAAACACTAAAACAATTTTGAACATCCCAGCCACCGGAATCCCCATAGAACGTTTGCTGGTATCTTCGGACAGTTAAGCGTGAACTTTGATTAGAGTTCAATGTTACCTATAAATAACTCACCAGATAAACACATCTAAAAAATCAGATATTTTCGAATGGCACAAGGTAAAGATATATAAATGTCCAAGGTCATCCCGACGGACAATTTTCTTGCCGATGACATTGAGGGCAAGATCGGACAGGTTCGTCCGACTTCGGACACATGATAGTACTAACACAGACACCCTTTTTTTATTGTTCTATTATACAAACATTGGGAACAGTTACCCTTGAATTATAAATAAATAAATAAAATTAAGACGTCTATGCATAAATCTAGGCCACCATATGTCATTCAAAATAAAAAATACCGATCACAGCCCAGTTGATATTTTCGGTAAAAAATTTTATTGACCCAGTTTAATAAAATTAAGACGTCTATGCATAAATCTAGGCCACCATATGTCATTCAAAATAAAAAATACCGATCACAGCCCAGTTGATATTTTCGGTAAAAAATTTTATTGACCCAGTTTAAGAAATCAGATCTAGGATAATTATTCAAATATTGTAATTTAGCTAAAAATACTTTCGGCCAAAGAAACCAAAGAATTTAAAAATAAAAACCACATAAAGGGGCATCAAAAGCACACTGACGGGTATCAGTGAATTAAAATGTAGATTTTTTTTATCCAATGTGTATTAGATCTACTTTATCCCGGAAAATGATTGATCGGTAGATTGATTTGCTGTATGTAACTCTTTTTTGTATTTATTAAGTCTTGTGTTGAGTTTTACTAGTGGAGGAAACAACTCAAAAGTCTGCAACAAACAATCGATCTTTTGAAAACTGCTGACAAATTGTATCAAAGAAAAGTAGAGTCGAGCACACCCTTAAGAAAATCAAATGGTCTGTGCCTGATACTTTAATATTTTATGTAATTGTAATGTTTTTTGGACAGAAACTTATGTAAATTATGCATTCCTAACTTAGAATAATGAATTTTTGTACAATGAAATTGTAGGTTAAATATTTTTTTGGGGTCAAGTTTTTGTCCGAATAGACACTCTTTACTATTTTTCTTTCGTCTCATTTCGGACACTACCCCACATGCATGTTTATCTATGTTTAACAAAATAACCTTGAAAACATTTCAACAATAGCGTATTTTTTATTTTTGGAAATTTTATGAGATAAAATTAGAATACAACTACCCCATTGGCTTAGGAGTCCTGCTTTCATTATTACGCACATGCGTAACACTATACAAACTTGAAATACGGGACCTTAAACACCAAATGAAACACATAATGGTGGAACTATCAACGTCTAGTAAGACAAAGGATGTCAAAAGAAGCCAAAAACGCGCATTACGACTGTATAATGTCAAATGATGAGTACGTGATTTGATTAGTGTCCGGTTACCCCTCCGTCCAAGCAAACCTCTTATAGAGCAAGACACTCTACCTAAGTTTGTTTTTTTAACTATCATCCAAGGTTCCACAAAAACTGAAGAAAGGCTATTTGTGTTCTTACAATAAGCATTATTGTATATAGAGTTATCTTATTTCATTTTGAACTCTATAATAAGAATAATCCCAACTTGTCATTGTTGTGAATTTTCAGGCTGAGGGAGAATACTGACAAAGTAAGGAGGGTTGCCTATTATGGTTTTCACAGTACTTGCAATATAGACCTGCAAATCACATAACAGATAAAACTCATCAGCTCCAAGCTTGAAACTAAATTCAAAATGATTCAAAGTGACACAAGTCACGGAATCTCTTACAAAAGTATGGTTTAACTTTGAAATTAAAAATATTGGCAGACAGGAAGCGGTCTCCAGACAAACCTGAAAATCCGTAAGATTATACAACTCAATATTCCAAGCTTCAGACCAAATCTCATATCATTCGTCATCATTTAAGCCAAGAAATCACTGACCAAAATTTGGTTTATATTAAACTAGAGGCTCACATGAGCCTGTATCACTCACCTGGTCACTGGTTTTATTCATTGTCACCTACAGACAACCCATTCATACTATAAATCAGTTCAGCAGATGTTACATTTTCATTCTTGGATGAGGTACAAACTAAAAATCACAAACTTTGGAAGGATCACCCAAAGACAATTGTAACCAAGTTTGGTTCCAATTGGCTCAGTAGGTTCAGAGGAGAAGACATTTGAATGTATTTCCCATAGAGTCCCTATGTTAAACATGTTCCACGCTGGTGGCCATCTTGGTTGAGGTAAGAACGTAGAAATCACAAACTTTAAAGGGGACCACCCAAGGACTATTGTAACCAAGTTTGGTTCAATTTGGCTTGGTAGTTTCAGAGGGGAAGATCTTTGGATGCATTTCCCGTAGGGTCCCTATGTTAAACTATGTTCCCTGCTGGCGGCCATCTTGAATGAGGTATAAACATAAAAATCACAAACTTTGAAGGAAAACATCTAAAGACTATTGTAACTAAGTTTGGTTCCAATTGGCTCAGTGGGTTCAGAGGAGAAGACATTTGAATGCATTTCCCATAGGGTCTCTATGTTAAACTGTGCTCCACGCTGGCAGCCATCTTGGATGAGATACAAAAGCAAAAATCACAAACTTTAAAGGGGACCACCCAAGGACTATTGTGAGAAAATTTGGTCCACATTGGCTCAGTGGTTTTAGATGAGAAGCTCTTTGAATGCATTTCCCATAGGGTCCTATGTTAAACTATCTTCCTCGCTGGTGGCCATCTTGGATGAGATGCAAACCTGCTGGACATATGTAGAAATTGCAGTTCTGGAAAACCTCAACACTTTTGCAATTCACATTTAACCTTTATCTCAAACAGTTTTTGAAATAAAAGTAAAAACGTTCAAAAATTGTAAAAATTCAAAGAAAAACCGGCAATAACTCCTATGTGGGTTGTCAGATTTTCTTCAAAATTGCAGGACATGTAGAACTCACTATTTTGACCATTCTTGTTATACAAACTTCACTTCTATCTTCAATCAATTTCAATATATAAGACCAGAAGTAACGAAAATCTGAAAATTTTACGGAAAAGGGGCCATAACTCCAAGACGGGTAAACAGATATTCTCCAAAATTGCAGGGCAGGTAGATCTCATAATGCTGATCATTTTTACCAATGTCAGAATTTTGATATCTGTAATGGTTTTCAAGTAATTTGCAAAAAACAGCAATTTACCCCTATGTGCTATTTTTAGTAACAGCAGCCATGTTGTTTGGTCTACAGACATAAAAATCACAAACTTGAAAGAGCATACCCTGGTGATGATTCAGGCCAAGTTTGGTTAGTATTGGCCCAGTAGTTTCAGAGGAGAAGATCTTTGAATAAAAGTTAACGGACGGACGACGGACGCCGAGTGATGGCAAAAGCTCACATGGCCTTTGGCCAGCTGAGCTAAAAATCAAAAATATTGAAGTGGATGCCTGATAAACTTGAAAATCACATACACAATACAATTCATCACTTCTAGGCTTCATACTAAACTGCAAATTGTTCATACTGATACAAACCAAGAGATCTTTCCCAGAAAAGTCATGTACAGAAGGATGAATGGATGATTAAATGTGAAAACTATAGGGCCCACATTTCACTGCAGGGCCTAAATAAGGCCTTTACAGTATATCTTGCTAGATGTTCCCTTACTGGGCTGAAAGTAATCTAATTTTGTTTATTATATTCATGGAAGTATTTACAGGCATGATGTAGATATATATGTAATAAGACATATTGAGGTTTTGTGTTGATGAAACTAGATGTGTATAACTAGAAATGTAGTTGTAAATATCAGAACACAAGGATTTAACCCAAGTTTGATATTGAATTTTGCCTAAAATCTTGTAAAATCTATTTTTCTTACGGTTCATTATCAATCTGCATTGTTTCACAATTACCAACGACAACCTTTATGGATTTCATTTCCTCTATAGTTGATATATCGCACATAATTATGCAAGGTCAAATATTATGACGTCCAGGCAACTTTATATACATAACCGACACTGTTGCGATATGACAATTATTTATAGTGAGAGTATCTCACTTGTTGCTTAAACACGAAAATTACCAGCAACTGTGTTACACTAGATTCGCCGCGAGGAATATTTTGGAGAACAGCTGCGTCATACAGTGTGGTCTCACCCTGGGACAACATGTGCTGTCATCAATGACTTTTTAAATCATTTACATTCACATTAGTCCATCTAAGGGGGACAACTGTTTGATCAACAGACTTATTTATCTCCTTTGATTTCATCTAGTCGTCCTATCCTTCCCATTCCATTCCTCTGATTTGTCAATACGAAAATATAATAAGATAAAGTTGCCTGTTCATGCTCCAACACGAGACGAACTCGGAGTACCTGTCAACATGAAATCGGATGTGTGAGCCGTGATGTCATGACAGTATTAGCATTACAAACTTTACATGAATAAAGCGGTAAAATGTCATTTATTATTCGGTAAAACACTGTTAAATCATACTTCTGTTGCTCCTTAAAACTTATTATATCTTTGTACCGTAAGTCACATTTGTTATGTATCGATACCGTCTCTATTACTATAAAAGTTTTTTCAGCAGTCTCTATGTATATTGACTGTTTTTGTAATATCTTTCCATGCAGATTTATATGACTGTGTACTTACAAGTCTCGTTATCTCACATTCAAAATTCTGGATAATTTAGAATTAACATTTTTCATTGCTAAGTTCACTGCAAGGTCATGCATGTATGACACTACACTATTGCTGCTCAATAAAATATTCAAGCATCATGTAAAAATTTTATAATTAAGCATGATATGGCATATCTATACTTGTTTTTTAATTTATAGCCAAATCAGGTGATTTACTACAGTAGAACTTCAATGGCTCGAACTACAATAACTCGAACACCATGGATGTCTCGATCCCGTTTTATGGTCCCTTTATTAAAGTTTAAAGCATAGTTTGACCTCTATAACTCCAACTACCATCTCGCTCCAACTGATTTCATCAGTTGTTTGGGTGTTCGTGCCATCGAAGTTCGCCAAATTGTAGACATCTGTAAATTCTTTAACATTTGTTTTATACCAACAGTTTTGTTTTCACAACAGTGAATGAATTTTATGTCTTCACTTGGTGGTTGTTGTTGGCTTCAAATAAATCAAGTTAAATATGTCATCTATAGTACAGTGTAATAACATCAGGATGGTTATAATATTGTAGTTAAATAAAACTTCCTATAAAAATCAGTCTTATATCATATATAACGATCAACTATCAAGAAATCTGTGATGTCCTAATATTTGTGAGAAATACGTTAACTGTTAAATTTTATATTAAGGTATGCCTTTTGGCTAAAATACAAAACAAAATTGAGTAAGCATAAATTTTGTGATCTATCCTTTCCCTAAAAACAATGAAGGAAAAAAATATCAGACAGACTTACACGTCTAGATTTATATATGACCGAATGATTAAGTCATCATTTGTTAGACCTGGACTTCAAGGCTACAATGGAACTATATTACTGTGAATTTCCTAAAAAGTTTGACAAATAATTTGAAAGTTTTGACAAAATGTATTTACAGCTGCATCAATATCAGCTTTTATCATTTGGCCTCAAATGTCTTAAAATTAAATATCAAATCTTTAATTACACATGATATAAGACTGATTTGTACCATTTTCACCCATGCATTGATTCCAGGTTCACCCATATCATCAACCAAACACAGGTTGTTACCTGATATTGAGGTTGTTGTGGTGCATAGCCTGATGGAACTGCTGGCTGTGGGGGTCCATATCCTGGCTGGGGTGGTCCATACCCTCCTCCTGTTGGCCCACCCACACTCTATAACAGAATTAAATAAATCTATAAATAAAATCCTTTCTTATATTATTAAATTATTTATTTTAACTGACAAAAATTACTAAACTAGAGGATGACATGGCCTTGAAAAAACAGTATTTGTGTCTGTATAATACAAATGATGCCCCAGCCTTTTCATCGCAGGGGCATAAAAAAGCTACTTACCTTAACATGCTTATGAAGATAATGCCATAATCAAAAATATATAGTTTCTCAACTTGTTTCCTGTTTATTACAGTAATTTCTCATATAGCATGTATAGAGTTAGTTAAATTCACACATTTAAAGTTTGAGGCTTAACGAGGAAAGGCCAGAGCACCAATAAAGTGGGTGCAGTTACTTAACTCAGTAGATACCATGTTAATGTAGTTAATTTGATAACATATTATAAATAGAATCTTCAAAGCCAGAAAAAATTCATCCAAGTGTGGCAAGCTGCCCTTAACAAATGTATATGTCCTATTAGGCATTAGTTACATCTGGATGCTAATTAGATATCTAAATAATCTGTTGACTGTATTATAATAATAAAATTCTTATACAGGTAATACAAATCATAAAACAATAATAGATGGTCTGTTAGAATAACCTCTCTATTAACTTACATCAAAACCAATCTGCCCTGCCTGACCACCAGGGTATCCTCCCATTCCTCCAGGGGACGACCCATATGCTGCTGCTGAAGCACTTTCTACTGTTGGCATAGAAACCTGATAAACAGAAAAATAAATTTTTTAGGGCAAAAAACAGCTGAAATACATTAGTTACCAACCTCAAAGATGTATACTGGTTACATCCATGCACACAACATGCTTATGTAAGCTGTAACTCTTAACATTTAGACATAAGTATTATTTATTGATAAAATAAACCGTCCAAATTGAAGGGACATGGATATTGCAACTAGGGACGTCAATGAGTACTAGAGTACTCAAGTATCGCTCGGACTCACCGAATATCGAATAGTAAAATCTGTACTCGAGTACTCTGTGTTCTACTTTGATAGCTTGAACATGTTGAATGCGTAAAATGCTGTCCATCATAGTTGCGGTTTTAGCTTTGAACTGTTAGAATGCCACCACCGAAATATGCTCATTTGTAATATTTCAAATATGTCTTGATGAAAAAAATGTCAAATGTTTAAATTTTTGCAGCACTCTTACTTACAAAATAAAGAAATAGACTTTCTCAAGAAATAATGATCATAATTTTTCTAAACAACATTTGTTTTTTTTTTAATCCCATGAAGATGCAATGTAGTAGTTTCTTGTGTTTAAAGTGACCAGTAACTTTACAAAACAATGTTTGTTAATTGCCAATTAATGTAATGAACTGTTTTGATATGTAAGCAATTAGAATTAACAAGTGAAGACACTAAAAGATGTCTCGCCCGTCCCTGCTTGTCCTCTTAATTGATATGAAATCTAAGTGAACTTATCAGAAAACTTAATGTGCACTCTAGACTGTGAAATAATGGTGACTGACAAAAGCCATATAGCTTCCAAAGACCAACCAACATACAAAATATCACTGACCTACCATTTATGCATCATGAGAAACCAGACATGCTCACTAGACCATGAAATTGAGGTCACATGCATAAGTTATATGGCAGACTGTCAAGCACTGTCCAAGGCCAACCAACATACAAAATATAATTGACCTACCACTAATATATAATGAGAATCTAACATGTTCACTAGACCATGAAATTGAAGTCAAAAACAAAAGTCACCTGCCAGACTGCCATCATGTCAGTGACATGTACTACCCAAGACCAACCTACATACCAAATATTATCAACCTACCACTTCTAGTTATTGAGAAATGGACTTAAGCAGAGAAACTTAACATGGCCACTCAAGGGTGAAATTGAGGTCAAGGACAAAACTAACCTGCCAGACTGACATGTACTACCGAAGACCAACCTACATATCAAATATTATCAACCTATCACTTCTAGTTGTCTCGCCCGTGACGAAAGGCGGGGAAAGTGAGACATATGCATACAAAGTATTACGGCGACGGCGTAAACTTTCATGTTAAGTTTTTGTGATTAGGTCATTTTCTCAGTTACTATAAATGGTAGGTCAATGATATTTGTATATAGCTTGGTCTTGAGTAGTACATGACAGTCTGCTATATGGTTTTTGTCTGTGACCTCAATTTCACGGTCCAATGAACATGTTAAATCTTTGTGCTTAGTTTAGTTTCTCAGTAACTATATGTGGTAGGTCAATGATGTTTGGTATGTAGGTTGATCTTGGGTAGTACATGACAGTCTGTCATATGGCTTTTGTCCTTGACCTCAATTTCA
>MJUU01062626.1:96819-110649 GCA_002080025.1 Modiolus philippinarum
GTGATTAGGTCATTTTCTCAGTAACTATAAATGGTACGTCAATGATATTTGGTATATAGGTTGGTCTTGAGAAGTACATGACAGTCTGCTATATGATTTTTGTCTGTGACCTCAATTTCACGGTCCAATGAACATGTTAAGTTTTTGTGCTTAGTTTAGTTTCTCAGTAACTATAAATGGTAGGTCAATGGTATTTGGTATGTAGGTTGGTCTAAGATAGTAAATGACAGTCTGTCATATAGCTTTTGTCCTTGACCTCAATTTCATGGTCTAGTGAGCATGTTAAGTTTTAGTGATTAGGTCATTTTTTCAGTAACTATAAGTGGTAGGTCAATGATATTTGGTATATAGATTGGTCTTGAGTAGTAAATGACAGTCTGCTATATGATTTTTGTCTGTGACCTCAATTTCACGGTCCAATGAACATGTTAAGTTTTTGTACTTAAGTTTAGTTTCTCAGTAACTATAAGTGGTAGGTCAATGATATATGGTATGGAAGTTGGTCTTAGGTAGTACACTAGACTTCTGTCATGTGTCTTTTGTCCTTGACCTCAATTTAATGGTCTAGTGAGCAAGTTTTTGTGATTAGGTCTTTTTCTCAGTAATTATAAACGGTAGGTCAATGATATTTGGTATGTAGGTTGGTCTTGGGTAGTACATGACAGTTTGCTATATGGCTTTTGTCTGTGACCTCAATATCACGGTCCAGTGATCATGTTTAGTTTCCCAGTATCTATTAATGTAAGGTCAATAATATTTGGTATTTGGGTTTGTCTTAAATGGAACATGACAACCTGATGTTTGGCTTTAGCCCTTGACCTCATTTTCACCGTCTAATGAACATGATTGGTTTTTCAGTATCTATCAGTGGTCACTGATATTTTCGCTTTTGGTGATTCATGACAGTCTGCTCTAGTGCTTCTGTCACTTACCTTAATTTCACAGGCTTACAAATATGTTTAGTTTTCTGATTTAGTCAGTTTGAGAATTCACATCAATTTTGCGACCATGAAGGGACGGACCAGACATCAATTTGGGTCCACACTTGTTATTTAGAAATGGACTTAAGCAGAGAAACTTAACTTGCCACTCAACCGTGAAATTGAAGTCAAGGACAAAAGTTACCTGCCAGACTGACATGTAAAACCAAAGACCAACCTACATACCAAATATTATCAACCTACCACTTCTAGTTATTGAGAATTGGACTTATGTATCGTGTGCGTTTTTGTCACATGTACATTCACTCCATATCCTTTCATTTTTCCTATTAAGCAGAGAAACTTAATGTGTCACTCAACCGTGAAATTGAGGTCAAGGACAATAGTTACCTGCCAGACTGACATGTACTACCCAAGACCAACCTGCATACCAAATTTTATCAACCTACCACTTCTAGTTATTGAGAAATGGACTTAAGCAGAGAAACTTAACATGGCCACTCAACCATGCAATTGAGGTCAACGTCACATGATCCTATGTCGGTCAGGTAGCACTCGATTATTTCTACCACTGGACCATATATGATGTTCCTACATCAATGGGTTTTCAAAATACCCTGAACATTGTATTTAGTAAAAGTTAACAATGTTGCGGTCGTCATACTTTGCACGCCTATGTCTTGCTTTCCGCGACTTTCGTTGCGGGCGAGACAAAAACCAATAATTTAATGCTGTTTGCATTGTTATTGATCACTAATACAGATTAATTGGTATTAAAATGTACTGGGGGCAAAATCAAAAATTCTACTTGAAAAAAAGATATTATTTACAAAGTATGTTTCTTCATACAAAGCCTTATTGTTGCATGTTCCAGCGAAACTATCAAATAGATTCTTTCCGAGGGAGTACTTGAGTACTTGCTCCGAAAAAATTTTGAGTACTCGAGTATAAGTTATTGTCTGAGTTGACATCCCTATTTGCAACCATACAATAGTCTGCAAAGTACATGTATAATAAAGGGAGTGAGAAAGTCAGATGACAACTTTAAGGCATTATATATTAGAGTTCTTGATTTTGAAAGTGACATTAGAAAGAGACTTATAGACCTTACTAAAATTCTGCTGCCACTTACTGACTTATCACAATAAATAATGTAAACTCTGTTCTTAAGTAGTACTTGTGTGTGTTTTAAAAGCTTTTGTATTGAATACTCTATGTTCCAAAGGTTAACTCATGCCCTTTTACTTTTAACTCCCTTCCTTTTGCTTTTGTTCTACATTTTTGGTGAAACAATGCAGAAATACCTTAGTAACCAACCCCACAGATGTATACTGGTTACATCCATGCACACAACATGCTTATGTTAGCTGTTACTCTTAACATTTAGACATAAGTATTATTTATTGATAAAATAAACTGTCCAAATTGAGGGGACAAGGATATTTGCAACCATACAATAGTCTGCAAAATATAAAACAATCATCTCTAATCTAAAGCATATGAAGTCTTGGTCTCAACTGAAAAAATTAAGGTAGATCGACACTATTACATGGCGCAATCCATTGACGCATTTGCGAAACACGAGTCGGGTGCGGGATTGACTTGATTTTCAAGCCGGAATATTCCTTATTTGGCATTTTCATTGTTACATAATTTAATTGTCATACACTTTCCCACGAATTAGCTCTCTTTTCCTGTAAATATTGTCTATTTCGTGAAGTATATGAAATGTCTCTCTAAATCAATCGGTGACATCGATTTTTTAAGCTCAACATACAGCTGAAGGTTATATCTCTGAAATATCAAAAAATTTTAAAAATCTATCTGATATTTATTTCACATGAAAGCTAAATAATAAGCATGTTCTCAAAGTTCCCTATATATTCTTTGTAAATATTGCTGAAAAATATTGAATTTGGCCTGATTTTCTAAGCCTGATAACAGAAAAAGCTGATCGGTGATATATCATTTTTATTTTATTTTTACAAAGGGACTAAGACCTACAAAATATCTTAAATTAAAAAAATTCTGTCTTGATATTTTTATTAGGCTCGAACTACCTTCAACACAGAAACAAGCTGAAACCTTATTATCTTTGTCAATAAACAACATGTATGCCACATAATATGAAAACTTAAAATCTAAAAGGTAAAGATAGGACTTTTATTGGGTTCAAAATTCATTCTTCTTTTGACAATAATGTTCAACAAATAAGTTAACTTTTCAAATGGCATCGTAACTTGGTTATTTAAAAGCCTTAAGTGTATGCTCACTAGGTAAATTGAAGGTATAGAGATTTTCTCTGTAATACGTTAGGCGGTCAATTGCTATGGCAACAGTGAAGTAAAGAGAGTACTTTCTGTCTCACATAAAGAATCTTACTTTAACCAACTCTGTTTACTTGGCCATCATAATTGCCAATTTGGTCCAAAATAAAACATATACAATACTCTCCAATGATGTATACTCACATGGCCAAACCCTCCTCCTTGTTGAGGATACCCAGGTTTTGGGGGAATCCTGGCTGTCCAAACACTGGCTGTGGTGGTGATGCATTATGGGGTGAATACTAACCTGACCAAACCCTCCTCCTTGTTGAGGACACCCAGGTTGTGGAGGGATTCCTGGCTGTCCAAACCCTGGCTGTGGTGGTGATTCATTATGGGTTAAATACTCACCTGACCAAACCCTCCCCCTTGTTGGGGATACCCAGGTTGTGGAGGGAATCCTGGCTGTCCAAACCCTGGCTGTGGTGGTGATTCATTATGGGTTAAATATTCACCTGACCAAACCCTCCCCCTTGTTGGGTATACCCAGGTTGTGGGGGGAATCCTGGCTGTCCAAACCCTGGCTGTGGTGGTGATGCATTATGGGTTAAATACTTACCTGACCAAACCCTCCCGCTTGTTGGGGATACCCAGGTTGTGGGGGGAATCCTGGCTGTTCAAACCCTGGCTGTGGTGGTGATGCATTATGGGTTAAATACTAATCTGACCAAACACTCCTCCTTGTTGGGGATACCCAGGTTGTGCAGGGAATCCTGTCCAAACCCTGGCTGTGGTGGTGATGCATTACAGGTTAAATACTAACCTGACCAAACCCTCCCCCTTGTTGAGGATACCCAGGTTGTGGAGGGAATCCTGGCTGTCCAAACCCTGGCTGTGGCAGTGATATATTATGGGTTTAATACTCACCTGACCAAACCCTCCTCCTTGTTGGGGATACCCAGGTTGTGGAGGGAATCCTGGCTGTCCAAACCCTGGTTGTGGTGGCTGTCCATATCCCCCTCCTCCTGGTCCACCATAAGGATAACTCATATTTATTCTGAAAAAAAAATCTTAACAGTCAGTCACCTTAAATTCTCAGATATATATAAGTCAATCCCCAGACTTAAATATGTGTATAATTTACATATTGTGCCAGAATATTTCATGTAATCAAAACAAGATACAAAAAGCAAATTACTAAAATTAGGAAAAATCAAACTAATGGGGCAGAAATACATCATCTACATGAATTCACATATTTTGTCTCCACACGACCTCATATTTCTCTGAATTACCTATTGGCCTCATGGAACAATCAAGTTTTGAATTAGGACTTCATATTTTACTTCTGTGATGTAGAAATTGCGGGAACCTGGGTGAAATAAAAAAACAATGGCAGTCAAATGTGTACAAATGAAATGCATCTAATGAGCCCTTAAATATGCAATTTAGAATTAGGCCCTGATTTTTCAAGCATTCTTACACACAGCAGCCTTTTTCCAGTTTACGGATATTTTTTATAAGCGTTTCCTGTATCAAGACTTACTTTGCTACTATTTCTATTTCCATAAAAAACCAATCCAGCTTCCTGATTCAACCCCATTGAGGTCGCAAAAAGCAATAAAAGACCAGGGGCTATTGTATTGGGTACAGGTTCAAGATTTTTTTAAGGATTCCCTTTATCTACAAGAGATAATATATTTTTTCTTTGCTCCAAACCAGACAAGCGGTTGGCGTTTTTGTCCACAGGGGCTGGTAACATATGATTGATTGATTATTGATTATTTAGAGTTTAACGTCCAATGAGCAATATTTCAGCTATATCAGGACGAGAACAAGCCAATCAATGCAAAAATTTGCAAGTAAAAGAAGAAAGAAATAAAGGTGGAAGGGACAACCGGGGTAACTATTTTTGATTGCCACTGGAAAATTGGAGAAATGGGTAGGGGCAGAAAATTTAGCCTTCCATACGACACCCAGTGCGTCTGCTCTCTTTAGAGAAATATAGAAGGGGTCTTTATACTGCTTGGAGCGTGGCGTTTCTCCAAACAGTTTGGCTACATATGATATTGATAGACCGGGTCCCTTATATATGTATAAGAAGGAGAAGGGGAACAACAGAAGTCTAAAAATTATGTACAACAATATTTCATAGTCAGTTCAAACATCTTTTAATGGGAATAAGTGTCTCAAACTTGGCGATAATTTTGCCAAATAATTATATTTTCATAAAATATAAACTTCCTTACCTTCATCTGGCTTTAACATATATTTTTCTCCCTTCGAAACACTGAAATTGAAATTGAGGGAGAAAAATATATGTTAAAGTGAGATGAAAGTAAGAAAGTTCTTCTTCTTCTTTGTTTACGGAAAAACCATCAACTTATTTATAATTAATGTTTACTTTCCGGCGCATGCCTGGTTAGGCATATTACAATATATTTTTTGAATATTTTACAAGTTTCTATTTTGCTATTTTTATAAATATGTTTTTACTTTTTTTTGGGGGTATTTTTTTTTTACTATAAGATAAAAACAAGAGAATCTGTATTTAATGTAAATGTGGATATGTTTCAAGGAGCAAACTGTGAGAAAGAGCATCCTTGAAAGAGTCAGTTGATTTGATTGTCGCAATGTCGGCTGGTAATTTATTCCAATCTTTAATTGTGTTACAGAAGAATGAGAATTTAAAACTGTCTTTGTTACATTGAATTTGCCTGTATGTTTCTTCATGGGTTGATCTTGTTTTTGACTGGCTTTTAGTTAGTATGTCTTGAGATGGAATAGAGATTTGATGGTTTATTACTTTATGGAACATTTGGAGTCATGTTTTTAGTCTTCTTTCTTGTAAAGTTGGCCAGTTTAGAGTGTTTAACATTTCAGATACACTGCTAATGTTATGATATCTGTGGCATACATAGCGAGCTGCTCTTTTTTGTACCTGTTCGATATTTTTTATATTGTCTATTGTATGTGGATCCCAAACAGTGCAACAATATTTTAATTTTGGTCGGACAAGAGATTGGTATGCTCGTTCTTTTATTACTTTCGAGTTTACTTTTAGATTACGTCTAATGAATGATAAAGATCTGTTTGCTTTTCCTTTGATTTCATTTATGTGTGTGTTCCATTTAAGATCTGAAGATAGTGTGATGCTCAAGTATTTTGCAGTTTTAACTGATTCGAGAATCTGGCCGTGCATGTTGTAATAAAAAATGAAATGGTTGTTTTTGGTGCTAATTCTGAGGATGTTACATTTGTCAGGATGGAATGACATGAGCCAGTCTTGTTCCCATTTAATGGCAGCTTCAATGTCCTCTTGAAGTTTAACATGTTTAAGGCAGTCAGTTTGGGATTGAATTTGTCGGTAGATTATGCTGTCGTCTGCAAAGAGTCTTATTTGGCTGTGTTTAAGATAGTCTGGAAGGTCGTTAATGTATATTAGAAATAATATAGGCCCTAGTACAGTGCCCTGAGGGACGCCTGAGGTTACTGGTATTTTTGATGATGTACAATTTTCTAGCAGTACTGTTTGTGTTCTATTTGACAAAAATGAAGTTATCCAGTTTGTTGTTTGATCTGATATGCCATAATGTTTTAGTTTGTATATTAGCCGTTTGTGTGGTACCTTGTCAAAGGCTTTTGCAAAGTCCATTATTACTAAATCTGTTTGTATGTTGCTGTTGTTGTTTTTTGCAAGTTGGTGGACTAGTGACAAGACTTGAGATTCACATGATCTATTGGCTCTAAATCCATGTTATAAGTCATATAGGATATTATTTGGTTCTAGGTGTTTCATCATGTTGCTGGCTAATATGTGTTCTAATAATTTACATGAAATGCATGTCAATGATATAGGTCTATAGTTTCCTGGGTGATGTTTGTCTCCTTTTTTAAAGACAGGTGTAACGTTGGCATGGTTCTAGTCTGATGGTACTTGTCCTGTTTCAAGTGATTTGGTGAATATTAATGTAAAAATGTCTGTACATATGTTGATGTTTTGTTTTATCAGTGTCCCGCTGATGTTGTCTGGACCTGTGGCTTTTTTAGGGTTTATGATGTTTAATAGTTTGAAAATGCCTTTTCTATTTATTTGTATGGGCTCCATTTTAGGGTATGTACTAGTGCCTTTATCTGGGATATCTCTATTTGCTTCTGTTGTAAATGCCGATTGAAATTGTTTATTCAAGATGTTTGCTTTTTCAGTAGGGTTTGTATGTAATGTACCTTCACTTCTTAGGGATGCAATACCTGTGTTTTCTTTCCTCTGGCTTTTGATATATGTAAAGAAGTTTTTTGGTTGTTTTTTAAAAGATGATTGATCCGGTTCTTGTGTTTCAATATCAAAAATCATATTTTCGATGTAACTCCAATATGAGGTTCTCATCTCTCTTTGTAACTGAGTTTTAATTTGTTTATATTTGTTTGTATATTTCTTGTCTTTCTTTTTCTTTTGATATAGTTTGTTTTTCTTGTTAATCAGTTTTTTCAGATTGTGGTCTATCCATGGTAATTTATGTTTGTTGCCAACAACTTTAGTTGGAATGTTTTTTTGTATGCTCTCTAGTGTTTTATCTTTAAAAGTTAACCACATATCATCTAGACTCAAGTTGTTAAGGTTATCATATAGAACATGTAGAAGCTTGTAAATGTTCACAAGGTCTTCTTCTATCTTTTCCCAGTCAGCTTTTTTGTAGACAAAAGTTTTGTGTGCCTGTTATTTGGATTTTGGGAGTGCTAAGTGTATCTCAGTGAAAATGATGTCATGGTCACTTCCTCCGATTGGTGGGAGGGTTTCGATACGATTTATAAATGATGGATTTGTCATGCACAAAAGATCTAAGGTTTTGTCATTTCGTGTTGCNTTAAGGATTCCCTTTATCTACAAGAGATAATATATTTTTTCTTTGCTCCAAACCAGACAAGCGGTTGGCGTTTTTGTCCACAGGGGCTGGTAACATACGATATTGATAGACCGGGTCCCTTATATAAGTATAAGAAGGAGAAGGGGAACAACAGAAGTCTAAAAATTATGTACTACAATATTTCATAGTCAGTTCAAACATCTTTTAATGGGAATAATTGTCTCAAACTTGGCGATAATTTTGCCAAATAATTATATTTTCATAAAATATAAACTTCCTTACCTTCATCTAGCTTTAACATATATTTTTCTCCCTTCGAAACACTGAAATTGAAATTGAGGGAGAAAAATATATGTTAAAGTGAGATGAAAGTAAGAAAGTTTATATTTTATATAGAATGGCGGGTCAAAGAGGTCAAGCAGGGTAAAAATGGTGTCTCTGTATATGGGGGCAAAGGGAATAAATTATTCTATTAACATAATAAAGGTGTTTATAATCGGATAAACATGAGAAAAGCTGAACATGTCGTAAATCAACATTTTACCCCAGGCGGGTTGTTTCCAACCAATTTATTTTAGTCTTAGAAAATACATACATGTATGTGAATTCCCCAATTACATTCAACTGACGTTGGAAACCAGTTTCCAGTAGATTTGGGGTAAGATGTTGACAATAACCCAAATATTCGAAAGTGGAACACAGGGCCTTATTACTAATTAGAAAATTTTACTATCCATGCATATACACTAACAAGGGCGGACATCAGTTCAACACCTACTCGCTTCAACCCCTGTTTTATTTTGCCTTTTCCTTATAACAAGGCCCTATGATTGGAATATCGTCCATTATTATACCTTACATAATAAGTAATTGATTCTATTGGTTCAAATAAAGTCACATGACATAAAATAATCTGGATATTTTTCTTAATTTGGCACAAAGGTTGAATAACCTTTACAAAATACTCATGTCCATGGAATATCCTAAATTATTCACCAGTGAATAACCCTTGAAAATTTAAATGTATGGTGGTTAACCATGTTTTGTGAAATTTTATAGTATTTTCATAAAAAAAAACTAAAAATATCGATTTGTATTGATATAATTAAATATAATAACGTTATCGGTCGAATTTTGGTAGCCTCTGGTTGCAGTTTACTCTGAATTGTCTCCCATTTTAATTACGTCATGATCGTTTGTATACAAATGGCAGCTGCCAGTGTTCAACCGATGAGTATTTGGACCAGCTCCTTGCTAATAAGGACACCGACAATACTAAAAAGGCAACATAATTGGCATTGGCATGCTTTGCGCAATCATGACAGGGAGTTCAACTTCGAAACACGAGAAGCCTTGAAGGGATAAAGGTTTGGTCCGTCTAGACATTTCCAGAAGGAAATACATTGTAGATATTGCTATCATTAAAAGCGATAGGTTCATGATTATGTGGGAAAAGACAGAAGAAATGTGTTATTTAGGTTCATTGTTTTGTGAAGATGTTCAATCTTTCATTACTATGGGCTTAGAGAATGCATTATGTCAACTGTAAGTGCGTTCAATTAAGTGGCGGTTCTTCCAAGTCTACATAACAGTTTATCATGTTTATTGTAGTGACAAATCAATGACCATGAGGAATTAATGGTTTATAAGCAACAACGAATCAAACTTATGGATATAAAAATTGATTTCATAAACATATAAGGTAAGATTATTTTAAGCAAGGGAACAAAATAATTAAGGAAAGGGCAGTTTACCATCTGATCAGAGGTTATCGTATGACATTAGTTTTCGTGGATTACATTGTTTTTCAATGGAAATCATGACATCATAATCGACACTTAAGGCCACGAAAACCGATGGCGATGCTCCAAGTATATATGATGTGTCAAACTAGGGTAAATCCAAGATTAGTTCAAGTTTCTCCCAGAGATATTGGTTTTTGGCAAGACTTTGTGTTATATCAGAACACTGACAATGATATTTATATTTCATGGTTTTATATTCAATCGATAAAATCCATGAAAACTAAGAAATACGAAGAAAATATGTATAACTAAATGCAAGCGAGACGAGATCACATGCAAAGCAGAATGTGATATCAACAGGGGAAAAAAATCAAGTGATTTCATTATTTTACATACATGTAAATTTTTTTTTTTCAAATATTTTATCCATTGTTTGTTCGGTATAATAAAACATTTACGGCCCTCTGAAGAGGTGAATATCTAAAATTGTCAACCTACTAGGGTTATTTCCCTTGGGCTAAAGCCCTCGGGGAAATAACCCTAGTACGGTTGACAATTTTAGATATTCACCTCTTCAGAGGGCCGTAATTGTATATTATTCACATTAAAAGCTGCCCAAGCTGCCTTTGAAATATTGTGGTACAAGATTTTTGGATTTACGTTTTTCCCATTCTCCTTCTTATAAGCGAGCGTTCGCTCGCTCTTTATGGTAGAAATGTGGTAAAAAAATAATCTTTTTGAAATAGCTATAAATAGATCATAGCTATAAATAGATACTATTTGACGCTGTTGAAATCTTTTGTCAAACATCGCTGACTCTCGTGTGACTATTCATCCAACATGGCGACCTGGTTCCCATAATCCTTTGTGTTTTTTAGAACATGTTAAATATGCGTTCGTCCCGATCATTTAAAAAATGTCAATGTCATTTCAATCAATCGATCGGTTTATTTATTTCAAGTGTCACTTTTCCCTTTCAATTAACTTTTGTTCTAAATAAAGCCAACTACATGAGAAACGATATGCATTGATACAAACGTTAAAATTAGCATAAATTAAATCAACAAAAACGGCGAATGAAGATCTCATGACTGATGGCGTTAAGTTGCAATAAAGTTAGCCAAAAAATGCATTCGGAAACACACTTGCATGCAATCATTTATCAAAAATATGTCCATCTAACACCTCGAGTGAACTCAAAGGTGAAATTACTATCCATGATAAAATGTCTTACCTTGAAATTAGGATATCGCTTTCCTTAGTTTTAACCGCTCCCATAATCGTGTATATTTGACTGAAAACTTTCAAATTAAATGGCATTACGCTTTAAAACATCATAATGCTCAAATGATTGTGAAAATTGTCAATTGTCTAAGCGTCTGCTACCCTGGAAATGCACAGTACACTTAAAGGACCGACAACTGCATAAAATCAAAGAACTGAAGTGCTGTTGAGATTGCAATGCATTCTGAGATGACAGCTGGTGATAAATATCATGTTGAGATTGTGAATTATGAATAAGATTGAGTGTAAATTTGAATCTTTTTCACTGAATGGATGAGTGTATTTAGGAGACTTGAACAGACTTGGTAGGTCTCACACATTGCCGTTGCCAATAAAATAAAACGTTATTCGGATACAATGAATTCAATTTCTTTCAAAAACCAACACTATAATATTTCCACTGCTTTGTAATTTATCCAGGTAACACTAAATATTTTTCTGAAGGACTTCAAGTTGCACATGTCTCAAATATACCCCTCTTGTAACTCATGTCTTCTTCCTCCGTTCTCTGTTTTAACTCACCTCGGTCAAAAAACAAAATGAGATATTACAGAACGTGGGGGTTCTGGCAAATCTGTTTGTCGTTTGGCAAAGCCAGAATATTTCGGGATCAACCCTTTAACTTGAAGGGGGGGTATGGTTTTTCTTAACAGAAATTTTTTTTTTTTTTTTTTTTAACTTTTCAACAAAATATATTTTTTATCAAAATTAGCATTATATTTTTGGTCAGCAAGCCCCCTTCAGATTTTTTTCATTGTTATTGCAGCCGGGGACTATACATTACATGTATAGTCCCTGTTGCAGCCAAACAATTTTTTTCGCATACAAACAGCTTCAAAATAATTTTTGGGAAAAATCATAGTCCCCATGCTTTCAAGTTAAATGGCCAGTGCCTTATTTCTGAAAATTTAAGAGTCAGATTTTTCAAACACTTAAGGGAATTGATATTTATTTTCAAATTTTTACCATACTCTACGTAGAGTCTGATTGCAAGAAGGTGTATGCAAGAGTATTTGTTTTTAACTTTTATTTGGGACTGAATGTCTATTTCAAAACAAAAAAAATGTCAGACCCCCTCAGAATAAAACGGTTATCCCCTAAATTGAATATTTTATTAAACTTTAATCTCTCATTAAATACATAAACCATATAAAACAAAATAAAAAAATAGAGCAATTCTAACATTTTCCAAACAGAATTACAAAGAAACTATTATAAAAACATTAAATAAAATATACAAACACTATGTACACAAAGAAATGAACACAATTGTTTACAAAATAAGAAATTGCTGACTATATGAATATTCTAAATGAAATACTAGCAACTTTTGGCATGTAAAAACATTTACATTGGAGATATCATCAACAAATACTTCAGGGTGAAAGGGTAATGAAAATAATTAAATAAAACTTCTCTAACAAGACAAACATCATCTTCTTCAAAACCAGTTATATCTTACCTTTACCTTTACTTCCAGTAAGTCCGATAAAAATTATATTGAAACATGCTCCTGATATAGTACAATTTAAAAAAAAACAAGTTTATAAATTACAGGGAAGGATTCCATTTAACATATATGATCCTTTGGATGACAGTATATGGTGGGGGTGCTGCGGAACTTTAGAGTAAATATAAAATTCAAAATATTTGACCCCATCACTAAGAAGTCATATTTTGGGAAAGGGCCTCTGAGAAAATCCTTCTCTTCCCCTTTTTCATTCAAAGAATCTCCAATGAAACCACTGGGCCGATATATAGGAACAAAACCTTGTCACATTGGTCCTTGGGTACCAGTTTCCTGTAATACTTTTATCCATTGCATAGGTCTGCATCCAATCCAACATGGCCACCAGCAGGGCAAAAAATTTAACATTTGTTCCGCCATGGAAATTCATTTAAAGATTTGGTCTCTTAAACCACTGATCAATTTGGAACCAAACTTGATTACAATTAACTTTAGGAGATCCCTTAAAAATTTGTGTCCATCAGGACTGCATGCTCAAAATTCAAGATATCCATCAATGGGAAAAGAGGCTTTTCATCGGACCCTAATAAGAAATTTATGCCATTATGATCTCTGAAACTGATGTCTTTATGATGTCGGTCATGGTCTATGAGCAATACATGTACAGTCATTTGAGAGTCTCTCCTTTATTCTTCGCTAGGATCAATTAACTTGTATGCCAACAATCCTTGAACACAAGGATTCACTAGGAAACCCTTTTGTCTAATCTTGGCGATTTTTGGCTAATTTAACGGAAACTGGCTAATAATTAGCCAACAGCTTCAACATTTGCCGTTTCTGTTAAATTAGACATGAACCCTGAAAATTCTCCATGTTGCCCCAAGATTAGCCGTGTACCAGTAAAATTAGACAGTGTTAGTAAAATTAGCCGCGTGGCATTTAAATCGTACGCCTCCTTGGATACCATGCTGTGGAAATACACGTGTATCGTGACATCGGCAATAAACTGGCGTGTAAACGTATGTGTAACAGATATTATGGTATCTTGTGAAGGATCGTTTTAGGAAAATCTGACGGTCACCGGCAGATACACATTTTTGTCACAAATCTTGCAGTATGCACACTTCGTCGGGTCCGAGAATTCGTTCGTTTAGTCATTTAAAAAGAAATATTGATTCAAACTAACGAGGATGCAATGATTTTATTGTCAGATGTTTCATGTATTCAAAATCATCTCTGTTTGTTGTCAAAATCGTGTCC
>MJUU01062626.1:117625-128016 GCA_002080025.1 Modiolus philippinarum
TAAATGAAATATATGTCAATATTCTGTTTACTGTGCACACATTTGTCACAGAGATCAAATTAAAGTTTTTAAACAATTATTCAACAATATTCATATAAAGTAAAGTTATTTATAATAAAAAATACATACAAAAAAAAATGAAATAAAATATTTGGTCAGTATATCATTTTTTCCTGTTACCCGTATTATGAATGCTGCGAAAAACTAACAAAATTTACTTTAAATTCATATAATCATTAATAATATATACATGCAAAGAAATTGAATAAATTATTTTATCAATTTATAATTTTTTATCAAACATTTTTTTTGTAACCTGTTTTATTAAAACCTGAAAAAACGAAATTTATTCATTCATCAGTTACGATTTATATCAAATTTAAACCCAAAATTGTTCAGTGTCTGCATAAACAACACGTTTTATTGCCGCTAAGATCGGGGTCTGTGTACTATGTTTTACTCCTACCAATACACAGGTGGAAATTATCTCCCCTGGAATACACAAACAAACGGACACGATTTTGACAACAAACAGAGATGATTAACATCTGACAATAAAATCATTGCATCCTCGTTTGTTTGAATAAATATTTCTTTTTAAATGACTACTAAACGAACGAATTCTCGGACCCGACGAAGTGTGCATACTGCAAGATTTGTGACAAAAATGTGTATCTGCCGGTGACCGTCCGATTTCCCTAAAATGATCATTCACAATATACCATAATATATACACATACGTTTACACATCAGTTTATTGCCGATGTCACGATACACGTGTATTTACACAGCATGGTATCCAAGGAGGCGTATGATTTAAATGCCACGCGGCTAATTTTACTGACACTGTCTAATTTTACTGGTACACGGCTAATCTTGGGGCAACATGGAGAATTTTCAGGGTTCATGTCTAATTTAACAGAAACGGCAAATGTTGAAGCTGTTGGCTAATTATTAGCCAGTTTCAGTTAAATTAGCCAAAAATCGCAAAGATTAGACAAAAGGGTTTCCTAGTGATTGTTAACAATCCTTGGACAAAAATTTTATCCAAGGATTCTATCCAAGGATTGTCTAAGGATTGTTCAAAATTTTTCTATGAATTGCATTATTGCGATGATTTATACATATAAAATGTTAAAAATTGATTTTATCAATTTGTTTTTAACTTTTTTGAAGTTATATTGAGAAATTGTGGAAAAAAATAGAAAATTTTAGAATTTTTCTTAGCTTGGGGTGTGTTTTTATAATTGTTTGAACTTTGTTAATTAATACATAAAGCTTGGCTTGGAATACATGTAGGTGTGAATAGGAAATATGAGCATATGTATCAATGTATAACAAGATACACAAATTAATTTTTAATTTATGAACTGATAACATCAACAAAGAGTCTTTTTGAAGTTGTTTAGTAGTCCTTAAAAGGGTTGTTGTGTATTACTGCAGTACTGATCCTTAAAAAATTTAGACTGGGTATTCATCTGCTATCTGCTGGCATATATGATGTTGAATGAATCTTCTGTAGTTTCCCCATCAGTCATGCCACATTATCTCATCAAGGTACATTTGAAGTGCATCTGATCATGTTGATTGTATGCCTTTCATAACTCTGAACTTATATTTTGTCTTTTCCCAGTAAGACTCTATGTTTTGTCCAGGGTACCTGTCTCTGAGTCAAAAAAGTACAGCAAATAGAATCTGCTGACTTTTATTATATTCTGACTTATTATTCATGTAAAAATAGAGAGAATTTTTATATATGTTACTGCAAATAAATATTTTATGCTTCAGCAGTCACTGGGTATATTTATATTTATAGGCCTTAAGTAAACAACATGAATAATAAATTTCATACCAAACCCCAAGCTGTGATAATCCCTAACAATCACAATGGAAGCCATATCTATCATAAATGACAAAACAAAATATCAATAAATGTTTTAAAACATGTATTTTGTGTCACAAAATCATTTTTTCAAAGATAAGAATGATTAATCATCAAATACATCTTCAGTCACTGAAAACTACAAAATTTCGAAAAAACGAACAATCCTTGGATACAATTTTTATCCAAGGATTGTTAACAATCCTTGTGTTCAAGGATTATTGGCATACAAGTTAATTGATCCCTTCGCTCGCTTTTAAGGTTGCACCTTCCTCATATTTCATATATATATGGGACCCGGTCTATCAATATCCAAATAGGTCATATCGTATGTTACCGGCCCTGTTTTTTTTATTTTGTACTGTAGCATGTATAGTCTGAAGATGTACTGGCGAAGGCGTGCTATCGTTAGCTGATAAACTCATAGTATGTGATCAAATATATCGTTTAACTCAATAGCACCTATATTTTGTTGTAACTTACGCTTTGATTTTATGATAAAACGGTCTTTTTACAGTCTTGTCTGCTTTCGAAATGTCAACACATTCCGGAAGTTAAAAAGGAAACACAAATGTAACCATCTACCGACAACTAGGAAAAATACATCACGTCAGAACGGACGTAAGTAAAGAGGTACTATGTCAAAAAAGCTCCGAGCAAGGATAACTCGAATAATTCAATCCCTCTCAGATTCGATTCTCTTCTTCTTAATGTAGCGATCGTAGTGAGTGGAATATAACGACTGGATTATTCTGGTTAAGAGCAAGAACTGCTCAACTCACAGCATATGTGATCAAATATCCTGTCAAATATATCGTTTATTTAAAAATATGAGTATATGAGCATCTATTGATTTCATATGTCATGCTCAACACCTCTTCACTTTTACATGTAGAGTCACATTTTCATTTTAGACTTTCCAAGAATCCAGTTTACATATGCAAATCATAGCCAAGAATTTATCCCACTCCCTATCGCGCATGCGTCAGATTTTATCTTTATCGGACCGTTATGGAAGTAATTTTTTAACATAGATTATAAGGAAAATTTGTACTATAAAGGACTTTTTGAAGTTATTATAAACATTTACATATTTTCCCTGCTCTTGTAAGAAAGTTCATTTATTCTAGTTTCGGATGGTATATTTTTTATTGATGACAAATTTGATTAAGTCCGGTCATTTTTTATTTAAAAATAAGTCCTACATCTGCCTATATGTGCAACCAAATATTTAAGAAATTAGTGTTAGGACCCTTTTTAAAAAATTAATATAAAATATTTCTTTAAAGTGACACTATTTTGCCTGGTATGAGGAAAAAGTGTAAAAATAGAGGAAAATAATGATATTTTTTACCAAAAAATCCTTTTGAAAAAGACCGGTCATTTTGCAGTTGAAAATAGTACTTTTGTGGCGGAATCTCATTTGTATTGTGGGTGATTTATTCAATATAATAGGAGCAGGGGAATTATAAGTTCTGTTATAAAAAATGCTTGAACTACTATGATGGCATATTAGTGTACTGAAATCTATCTCGCGTTGATTTAGAAAAAAATTATATTGAAATCTTTTTTTCTGTACGCTTTTTTTACATATCTCATTTCATTTTAGAAATTGTGACACGAAATTCACGAAAAATGTGAAATATAAAGCTTTCTTAGAAAGGAAAGGTGTACTTTAAATTATGGTTTTATTTTTTATTACATGTACATTTGTACATATACATGTACATATTACATTAATAAATTCGCCGCGATTAATTAGTAATTGTCACATAGGTGTTCTCAGCAGGTCGATGTCACCTGGAATTTATCTTTTCCGACCAAGGAACTCTACAGCCACATAATCATTTAATAATTGTTACTAGAGCTGAAGAAGTACAAGTTACTTGAAGCAACTATGGTATGAGGAGTAGATGACATTTGCAAAGGAAGAAGTTGAAGCAAGCGGAAACTCGAGAAGGCTATTTCAAAACATAAAAATACTCTTCCTTCACATCCGAACTCTTCAATAGCACACGAAAATACTGAAATCCCCATCCATTTATTTTAAGGAATTTTGTAATAGGTAAAAAAAGAAGGTGAACTTTAACATTCATAAACTTAGAGGGGGATAACAGAATGTCAAGACAAAAAATCCAAGAGGCAAATAGACAAAGTAGGTACGCAATCAACGGAAAACGCAATAGTCTTGACTTTGTACAGACACCATTAAAAAGAAATGGTGGGTTAAACCGGTTTTATGTCGCACCAATCCTCCCCTTCCATTGCGGCTGTGTCCGGTAGCGACCCAACAGCTATTACCATTGAAAGGTCTGAAACAGTAAAAGGTAATAATCATCCCACCATTAAGTAAAAAGGAATCTTTTAAGACAGTTTGGACCGAAACTTCAATTTTTTCCACAGGGGACTGATTTCTATTAAAGAACCTTTGAATGATCATAATATGTCAAAATGATTGAAAGCTGAAGATTTTTGATTTGATCTGATCTCAAGTATGGTCATTTCTATTGAAAATTGATGAGTAGACGTAAAAATGTTTTACATTATAGCAATAAAACAAGTTTGTTCGTTTTATTTACAGATTAATTAATACCCGTGTTCATATCAACCATATCCGTTGTCTCCAACTGTGACACTATTATTCTAATCTTAGTATTTGCGGTATTTGCGTTTATGATACAAAAACAATATGTTTTTTTTTCAAATTCAGAAAAAATGTCATTGCAAAAATCTCCACACTGATATCTTCAAGTCAACGATGTTAGATACTATTTGTCCGGCGTTAGTTGTATTTACATCCAATGCCCCATAGGTCGAGTCCGGAGGTCGAGAAAACTTAATGCTGATCTTAACAGATTTAACCTTGTTAATTCCAGTTGTCAGTGTAGACATATACTGGTAAGATATCGGTTGGCGTTATTCGTTTTCTTCAGTCTTGAATGCCAAATCTACACAGGCCAACTTCAGTGCCGAATTATTTATAAAATCGATTTTTACTTAAATTGATATTGAAATTTTACTTTTTGGCACTGGATTGCTCTCTTGTGAAGAAATACATGTATTTTACTTTCTTTGAAGCATTACTATCAAGAAATCTATTCGTTTAATGTAGAATGGTCACAAACACTCCGATAAATTCACAGTAACTTCGGTATTTTGTAATTTCCCCCTTTACTTTCTAAAGTATACATTTTTGTTATATTGAACTTGTTGTGCATAAAGTTACATTCATATTTAGATTCTTATAATCGTTAAAGAATATTTACTGACGTATGTATTTGTATTGTGTCACTGTATTATATGGAAAAAGTGGAGGATTCTATAAGATTAATTAACTTGTAACAATAGAATAAGTCTGCGGCAAAATTCTATGATTCCTTTGGGGACATTTCTTTTAATTTTGTTCATGATTACACACCAAGGGACAAAACTATATACAGATTACAATGCAAACGAAATAGATGATGAATCTCATTCTTTGATTTATTTCTGTGGGTAATTTAGTCAAAAACCCCGGCTTATTTTCGGCGAAATGACATTAAAAAACTTTCAAGCTGAAACCTGCATTACTGTTTTGTTACATTTTGATCAGCATCGAGAAAACACATAACCCTAAAACAAATTTCAGCAAATCATTTTTGATTCAAAAAGGGAGTGATATTAAAATCCGTATACCATTGGATATGTGTTTCAGCTCAGTATCAGCAAAAACTCTTTACTGTCGATAATATAGATAACAGAATTATAGATAACGATAATAAACGATGCATGTTCATACCCGCTGCGAAGTTAAGATATGGTTTGTGTTACTATTATCTCCCTTGATAAATATAAAGAAAATTATCAAAATTGAGTTGTCTCCCTCTCATGCAACAAATTCTTGGAGATGAGTATTTTTGGCTGGCAAAGCTAAATAATTTATACTACGGTATGGCACAGGGCTAAAATTTCTGATCTTTGATATATTTTTCATTACATCAGTGACAATACTTCGTAGGGGGTGGTAAAGGGGGGTCCCCAACACGAAAGAACGTGATTAAAAATTGCCGAAAACGAAACACGAGTGATAAAAACGGCCAATCACGAAACACGGAACATTGCTGCTCGAAGTGCGCCAAAAACTTGAGAAATCATTATCATTTATGACAATTCATGCATTTTATCTAAATAAATAAATACCGAGCTTACTGTGAATTTACTTCTGCATATGCGCATTTCGACAACTTATGTCTCTTCAGTGCAGATAAAATCTAAATGTTTGGAAGACCATATTTTTTACATGAAAGCTCTTAAAATCGATGAAAATCTGTGAAATTTTGATCTGTGACACTTTCCGGTACCATTACAATTCTAATTGTATCAAGACCCGATTTTTTTACAGGAAAATGAACACGCACGAAATATACTATCCAAACTGATGAATCACGAGATCAAAATATACACAAAAACGAGGTACGTGAAATAATGCCAACATGAAAACACGGGGAATAATAACTAAAGACACGAAAACACGAATTGATAAAGCGCCAAAAATAACCCTTTACCACCCTCTTCGTATATTGTCCCTGATTAAAATCATGATTTTGGACCTGTTTCTGGTAAAATCACGGCATATTTTTTCTACCGATCTAAATTTCTGTGCTTCAGATAACTAAATACCGAAGTTACTGTGAATTCGTTTTTTTTTTGTGCATATGCGCATTTCAACACTATGTTTCTTCAGTGCAGATAAAATCTAAAGGTTTGGAAGACCATGCTCAAAGATGTTCATAAACTCAGATAGAGAACAAATAACCAATATGATCTAAATGTAAAGCCAAAAGTAGTTAAGGACAGAGCTTTGCATGAGGGAGATACTTCTTAGTTTTCAACAAAATTTACAAAAAATTAGATATTACAAGGTTCCAAAAAGAATTGGCTTTCGGGACAGCACCGAAGTGCTGACTACTGGGCTGGTGAATACCCTCGAGGACTAACAGTCCACCAGCATAGGCATCGACCCAGTGGTATCAAATAACTAAATACTGAAGTTCTGTGAATAAAAGACCAATTCCAACATTTGGCATATCCAGAAATAAAGGTATATTTTTCTTATGAATATTCATTGTATCAAAGATTGCTTCCTCAACAACGCTGAACTCGTCTGACTGCCTTTATAACCGTAAAACAAGGATAATTATGTCAAACAGACGTAGTCGGGGTGACAAATTGTCATTCTACGTACGTTACTACTTCTTCCAATGATTTTTGTCCGAGCTCAGTATTATTTTGAAATGGCTGAATGAAAAGATTTCAAACTTTGCACAGACCACCATCTGAAGTTATATGTTGTGCATTTAAAATTTGCAAAATGGCTACCATTTTAAGTAAATAAAGCAGGGATTCAATATCTCAGGAACTGCTTTGCATAATTTATTCATATTTTATATAAAGATTCAGTAAGATGAGAGGAAAGGAATTTATGCGGAAAAAATCAGAATGACTGCCAATAGACCATTTTCCAGTCTGCAATCAACAGAATGAATTTAGCAAACTCAAAAGTGAGATAACTTTGGAAAGGCACTGGCTGTGCGTCCACGCCGCGTGGATGCGTAGCACACAGGCTGCGCGTCCACGCTTCCGGTACTTGTGTACAACCGGAGAATTTTCCGGACCTTCCGGCAAACGTTGACATTACAATTTACCTGGAAGTCGAAAGTTTTCAACTGAAAAAATAAGTTTGGTGGGTCAACTTGAATTTTAGATGAAAAAAAATCAAACCTAATATCCCGAAAAGCTTCTATTGCAGATATTACTTGGATTATCCGCATAATTACTTACTATACTGAAATTTATAATAACTAATGCTAGAAATTATTGGACATTAGTCGCAGTAATACAAATTAGAAAGTCAGCTTCGTTATATTGGCACTTTATAACGCAGTCACTTAGTTGCTTCCAGACAGAAAATATAGGAAATAAAATTCCTTTTCAGCTACGGCCCAATTTACAATAATTTACACGAGAAGAAGATAAACGAGGCCAAGTAGCATAATTAATTCCAGAACTTTGAATTTTGTGTAACTTGTAATAGACATTTTGATATAAAAAGACGATTTGAAAAACTATGAGACCATAGTTTGTGTATCAGCTACTCTGGCCTACCTAGCGACATCGACTGAAAAATTATGTGTATAGATTTAAAAAAAGGAAATATCTTGTATTTGGTCTTTGTCTTAGTGAGTTCGACAAAACATTTCCCCACTGTAGATGGACACATGTTCTAACGTTTTCCTCTTCATTTTGTATATGTCCTGGTTCCTGTAAAGACACTCTCTACAATTTGACATCCTTTTCTTTTCAAACTATTTTACCCTGGCAAAATAAATAAAAAAAATTCAGCCTTACAAAATGTTCAGCTAAGATACCTGTAGAACATCGCTTGAACGTGTCCGTTTTCATATTGTTATTTTTTGTTTTTCATTTGTTTTTTATTTGATCTGCGCGTAGATGATCATTTATTTAGGTAAATAACCACTTTCCTCTAGGTGTAACAACATTGAATTGTTTTAGAACTCGCTCTGTCTTTATCTCAAGATTATAATTTCGGATATTCGAATTTCTATACAAAAACCGGAAGCGTGTACGCACAGCCTGTGGGCTACGCGTCCACGCAGCGTGTATGCGCAGCCACTGCCTTTTGGAAAACTCACGATGAGTCATACTAGTACTCTGCATGAGAAGAGCAACAAAAAATAGAGCATTTTCAATTAAAATTTTGCCTATAGAATTCTGATACTCGAATTTGATTCAACAGTTATAATACACAAATGAGCAAACCGATGCTGATTTCGGACTATGGAAGGGCCAGCATGTCCTGCTCTATAAATAACATTTTCTACCGATTTTCATTTTTAAATCGCTTTAAAAACGACCCATCCCAACATCTGTAAGGGCCAGCATGTCCTGCTCTGTATTCAACTCTCGTCATACTGTCAGTGATTTGGACTGGGACTATTCAGTCCAATATCCAGTGGTATTTAAACAAAAGAATGTGAGCTCTCGTTTAGAAAAGATAAAAAAGTCGATTACATTGTTTAGGTCTGTTGTTAGGTGCTTTAAAAGTTACTTATAATGTAAAATATTGTACTTTTTCATGTGCATATGACAGACTTCTATATATACAAATGACAAAAAGTTTTTGATTGAATGTACTTTGCATATTTTAGAAGAAAAATGATATTTTTGATAATTTTCCTCTTATAGAGACTTGTGGTTCGTACCGTTTCTTATAGCCTGACATTGACCAGAAAAAATATGCTTTTTCTTTAAATAATCATCTTTTCATGTGCCGATTTTCGGCAGGGTACATGTAGCGGTTCAGATGCAATAAATTAAAAAAAAGACGATATTTCGCTGTTTTACTTTCCATTTTTGTTGACAAAATCGATTACTTCTCACTCATACACGTGGTTTCTTTCAATGAAGACACGCCTCTTTTTCCTGATCGGTACGTAGACTTGACCATTGAACCAATGAAATCTTGTGATGATGGTTACCGGGTATAAATAGTAAATGGCGCTGTTTCAGGACAACATAATTTTCTTAGCAACAACGAAAGACCTTTTGGATGACATCGTTTCTTACGCAGTAATCGTCACTAAAGTGGTCTATAAATGATGTATGTTAAAAAATCTATATGTACATAAAATTTTGTCAGGGTACATGCATTTTAACACCCGATAGCAATTGATTTTGACCAGTCTGTTAATTGAATATTTTTTTCACGACAGTTAATTATTTAAGAAATTCTCTTATCAATCCTTTTTATGGACAACTTTAATCATTTTTTCCCTACAGAGCAAAGGTCTGGTAATTGAATGACGTTTGAACTAAATATTGTATTCGTCTGTTTCTTTTTTTAATCTTAACAATTTGTCGGTTGTTTACTTTCGTCGCCATGCTCTTATTTTGATCAGAAAATCTTATAATCACAGAAGAGCTTTTCTAGAAAGGGAGATAATTTTAGACCACTAGATTTCCCGCTGTATTATAACTAAATATATTTGAATTTCTTGTACAACAGTTCGAGTAAATCAAGAGCCCTTTCTACGCGGGGATTTTGATGTACTCCACACAAATCTTTTTTTCATTGAAAACTAAATTTATTACTGATTTTCATTATCAATTTTTCTTTCATACAAATGCAACTATTAAATCGTAAAAAAACTTTTCCAATGAACTATGCGGATTAATGACTGACCATACTGAAGAATTAGTTCGGTTAGGGCACAGGGGGTAAGGGTAGATAACGCTTGTCTTCCGATATCAGAGTGCCTGCATGTGTGTACATTAATAATTAACACATCAATATTATCAAATTAATGAGGGTGATAAGTTACAATACATCCCGCTGTGAGATATCCGGACTGTTGACAGGGTTGAACTGATAATGAAATTCGTCTGATATTTGAAAATATTGTTCACTTGTATTATGTCATTGATCAAGAATTAAATTAATACAGAAGCT